>JBBPQP010000625.1:0-20399 GCA_038092555.1 Boletus subgraveolens
ACACACGAGGTGGAGACCCTTTTCCAGAGCGATGGGTCTGTGTTTGGGTCTTCGTCGACGACGTTGAGGGATGCCAGGACGGGTACGATCTATGTCGCGGGGTTGTACGAACAAGGCATGCTTGTTTGTCGACCCTAGACATCGTGCACCCTTGAAAACGAACCAGGACTAAAACGTGGCATGCACTGCACAGAGACGTCGTTCAAATCATGTCATTGAGACGTACAAAAAAATATTCATCGAGGAAAAGGGAATGAAAAAGCTATCACCCTCAACGAGAGGCATATTCTTGTCAAAAGACATGTCAAACTATGTAAACCTAATGGGATATGAAAAACGCTATCAACGAGGGGAAAAAGTAGGGAGAAAAAAAAAATAGGAAATAGGAAGTGGGGTGTCGCCTATGCGCGGATAAGGAGGACGATGTACACCTATGGCGTTCAATATACCCTAGCACACCCTTGAACGAAAAGTTAACTGCACAGGCAAGGGATCGAGAGACGACAGACAACATTTCACAACGCTTGATATCAAAAGAAATTTGGTAGGAATGATCTGTGAAAAGGAACATGTCAATCGATGTTACTCGCGACCGCTCGAGAAACACACGTACACAGCGCCCATTCCAATCGCGAATGCCGCGACGCCCCATGCAACCGACTTGGTTCGGGGTTCTAGTTGGAACCGCGATACACGTTTATTCGTCGCGATTTGCCGTTCCTCGACCTCGGGCTCCTTGAAATTGAACCGCAACTCTTGCTTGTTTTCCTCCCCCTCCTCTCTTTCCCTCTTCAGTGGTGCAGGTGCTGGCGCTGTGTCAGGCACAAGTTCGTCCGTCTGTATCTTTTGAAGATCACGTTCGGCCTTTAGACGGTCAATCAATTCTTTTTGTTCCGCAATGTCTTGTGTCATGCTCGGCTTTGCAAGTTCGATCGTTTCCGCTTCCTCCTCGACGACGGTCTCATCCGATCCGGCAGGTGTCGTCACTTCGGCCATACGAACAGCGCGGGCAATTCGCACCGGTTTCGGCGATTTAAGGGAGATAGGCTTCGGAAGGGGTACCGGACTTTTTGTGCGTGCGGACCGGCGGGGTGGTGGTAAACTACTACTTGACGTGGGAGGTTGTGCGGGGGTGGGGGCAGGGACGGGAGAGGATTCCCTCCGTCGTTTGGGTGTCGGCATCGTCATCGAGGGTGCGGGCGTCAACAAGGTCTTGGCGGGACTCGTGACGGGTGACGATGGTGGAGCTGCCTTGGGAGTCCCCTTGGCCGTCGACCGACGATAAGTGGCCTTCGGATCTGGGAAGGCCTTGGAGATATGGTTAATCACGTCATGCAAGAGATAGGCATCCGCGAATTGGGGGAGGAGAGCAGTCGAGGGACTGATCCAGGTGCCTGCGAGACGAACGATGCCGGGGTCGCGTGCGGAACCGTTGTTGCCGGAGAGGTCAAAGCTTTCTTTTGCCCATTGGGTTTCTTTGCGTTCGTCGAGCTCGCTGGCTTCGGGGAAGGCGGCGCGGAACATGGTTGTGAGACTGATGGCGCCGGTGTCGTAGCGACGAAGGATAAAGGCATGGCCGGAGGGCTGAATGGGAGGGTTAGGATGGATGAAAGGGGTATGTGACATCGGACGTACAGTTGGGATTTTGAGACGACCGACCTGGTGTGACGTCAGGGGCAAATAAGAAAAAGACGAGAGAGGAAAGGGCGCACCAAGACTTGATGCCCATCGCGATCGAGTGACTGATATTTCACAGGGGGCCATTTGGACAAGTCTACTATTCATTGGGCATAAAAATGCAAGTAAAACAAAGGAAAGAATAAACGCACGAGATTTAAGATTCGGGTTTTGATATTTTACGGGCAATTCGGGTCTTTGTGGTGGCATGACTGAAGACGTGCGCAATGTATCAACGTGCAACTCGTTCAAAACGCGTCCAGCCCATGGGAAATTCAACAGCCACCCCGTTCAAACTCCGATACCGCGTCAAATAAAAACACGCGCCTTCTGTTCCTCCCCGATCGGCGAATATTTAACTGGCTTTCTCTGGGGGTTTTGCAACATGACAGGGAGAAGTGTATGTATCGTATCGCACCAGCCTAACATCGGTAAGTCTCGGAGAGTGCAAACCCGGATTTTCTTTCTCTCGTCTACCTTGGCCACTTTCTCGGCCGGAAGCATCCTGTTGTGTTGCAACGTTCGAATGATGATGCATTCCACGGATTCCTCAAAGCTAGCTATCGACAACGCTTCCTGTGGGCTCTTTGGTTTCAATGCAAAACCCAAACCTCCTGGTGTCTTTGTGACTGACCCAGATCGCATCGGAATTGTCCTCATCCGTGACCTCACATTGGAAGGTGGGGCTAGTAGCGTTACTCCAGGTGGCAGAAGTGCTAAACCATCGTGAATGCATTGGCTTAACTTCCCCGAGGCAGATTGCTGTATACGGGGCTGTTCGTCAAGAGTTTGAGATCAGTTTACTAGTAGTGACTGGTAGACTGGCGAATGTCAGATTGCCCATGACATGGTGTGTGAGACGGTGTGACGAGCATAGACAAAATGGATGGCGTTGAACAAAGTGTCGAGTATGTTTTTGAGGACCAGCCGCTACCAAGTGAATTTCTTGCGAGACGCTGTTGCTTGATGAAATATGGGTATTTGGATCCTTGCACCTTGATCTATCCTCTTACAAGGGTCCTTGTCTACCCAGTTCCTCGGGAACGCCAACACTGGCCATCGTACCTTCAAATAGGTATCTAGTATAATGATTCCCCTTTACAAGCCAGACCACCATGTAGTCTATTCCATTCTACGCCGAAGCCAGCACTCACACATTCTCTTATACACCACTCACAACAACTCCGACCGCCCCGCCAACGCCTCCACCAAATCCTTGACGCCCGCCCACCACACCTTCTTCCCCCTCCGATTCTTCATATCCGCATGCTTCACCATCGCTTGTACAGGCACCCACGCCAACGTACCCCCCTGGATCGTAATCACCGCCGCACTCTCCTCGGGGGCAGCCTTGACCCGTCCAGGTTGCGCTTGCAACCGTGCATGGTGGTCCTCCAAAAAGGACATGCAACGGAGGGAGAGACGGGTTGCGCGCGCACGGTCCATAGGCGAGGGGACGCCGCCTTGGAGGGTGTGCCCGAGGGAGGCGGAGCGCGAGTCAAAGAGGGCGCCACCTTCTTCCTTGATCATCTTGGTGATGACGTCGGTCGTGTAGACCGTCGATGCGCATTCGTTTCTGTTGTAAAAAGAGTTAGGTGTGGGAGGAGGGGGAAAAGAGGGGTAGGACGTACCGAATGACGAGACGGCCTTCGCTCTTGCCTTTGGCGTCCAGCCCGTAGCGCAGCTTGAGGAACTTGACATCATCGCGCAACATATCGAGATCCATCCCTTGTTCCGGGGTATACACCAACGACGCACCCGTCTTTTCATCCCGAACCGAAACCCAATGAATACCCTCATAAAAGACCAGACGCGAAAAAAAGGACACATACCGCCAACGCACCCATCGTTGCAATATACCCACACTTGCCACCCTGCGTCTCAACGACAAACACTCGATTCCGACTCGCAGATGCACTCTGCTTGATCGAATCGCACGCGTCCACGAGCGCATTCAAACTCGTGTCACTCCCTAAGCTAAACTCGGTCAACGGCACGTTGTTCGAGATCGTCGCCGGGAGATGCACCATCGGGACATTGAACGACGGGTACAACTTGCGAGCGTTGTCGAGGATCAGCAGGGCGTTGAAGGCTTCAAACCCACCGATGAGCATGAGGGCATGCAAGTTGTGTTCTTGGAAACGGGAAGCGACGGCACCGAGGTCGACGTCCGGGAGGGTACGGTTCGTACCAAGCTCGGAGCCACCGCGGGCGGTCCAGCCGTCGACGCCGAGCCAGGAGAGTTCGTGGATGTTGTCGTCGAGGAGACCGCGGAAGCCGTTGTGCACGGCTAGTGGGGTGTGTCCTTGTTTGATGCAGTAACGGACCGCGGCACGTGTTGCGGCGTTCATCCCTCCAGCAGGTGCACCGATGCTGAATGAGGTGAGAGTCAGGCAGATACCATCGCGCAAGGATGGGTGGGAGCGCTTACTGCATGATGGCAACCCGCATTCGCTGCAAAGATGGTCAGATGGGATGGGTTTGTTAAGGATGCCATAACTGACCTGCGCTTCTGGCAACTGTTTCTCGGTGTAGAGTGTCGATGTAGTGAAAAAGTTTTCTAGGCTCTGCAAGAATTCGGGGTCACGCAAGGACATTGCTTTGGCAAAGTCCTTTGCCGCGATCGCATCTGCGACTGCCTTGGTCTTTATCGGAGCAAATATTGAGCATATATGCGCCAAGTTGTGAATGACATCGTACCATCGCGACAGCTTCCATGAGAGGCACGCGAGTGATCTTGTTCTCACGAACTCCAATCATGTAGGAAGGCGTGTCAGGGCCAGCCTCGAGTAGGGCATTGACGGCCTCGACGCCCTGCAACGTAGGCTACCGGGAATGCGTTATCAGTGCTTCGCTGCGGGAGCACATTGTCTCACCAATGTGCGATCAAGTGCACAAGGTTTGCCTCCGCGTTGTGTGTGTCCCAGCGTGGTGACTCGCGTGTCCAGCCCGAGGCGTTCGGTCAGAACCTCTTTGACGTAATCGGCACGAATAGGCTGGAGATTAGCGTCGTGAGCGCCCTCGGCGACGATGACGATTGTTTTGCGCTTCCCGATTTGGCGATGCTGGAAGAGGGTGAGACGCGGGATGGTGGAAGGAGGTGGACAAGGGACCTACACGTTGGATCGTTTCGCACATGTAGTCTTCCCATGGATTTTCTTCAGGTGGGCGTTCGGGAATGAAGATGAAATCCGCTCCACCGCTGTCAATGCGCGATCAACGTGGTGATCATTAATATCATTTGGAAGGACTTGCCTAACACCAGCGAGCAAGGCCAACCACCCACAGTGCCTGCCCATGACCTCGAGTACAAAGGCTCTCGAATGCGAGGATGCGGTCGAGTTGATATTATCGATCGCTTCACAGATCCTCCGCAGCGCGGTCGGTGCTCCGATTGTCAGATCAGTCAAACTCATGTCATTATCGATGGATCCGACGAGGCCAACGATGCGGAGGTGACTGTGTTTGGTGAGTTGTTCTGGGTTGATTTTGCCCTGGGCGTGAAGGGACTCTAGGAGAGAAGGCCACTCGGCGCGGAAGACGTTGGCACCCGTGAGGGAGCCGTCACCACCACAGACGACGAGGGCGTCGATGCCTTCTTTGATTAGGTTGTATGCGGCGGATAGACGGCCCTCTGGGGTGCGGAAGGCTTTCGAGCGGGCAGTTCCGATGAGCGTGCCACCCTGCGTTCAGTTCAACACTTGTCTGACTCGACGACAGATCGCGCTACGTACCTCTGCGAACCAGCCCCTTACGTCGTCGAATCCGACGCGAACGATGTAACGACCTTTGAGAGAACGACCACTCGGATGATCAGAGGTACCGTCGCGAAGGAGCCCGCCGTCTCCGAAGCGCAAGTTTTCGAAGAGGTTGGTTTGGGCGCCTCCACGCACACGTTGGGCGGCACTGGGATCTGCGAGTGGTTCATCGTAGGAGACGTGGTCCCGAGTGTTTCCGCGAACAAGACCTTCGTATCCCTCACGAACGATATATGTCTCGCATCCTCTATGGCCGGTGGAGACAGATGGGAATAGTGTGAGAGCGTGTGAGAACGAGAGAGATTTAGTTGGGCGAGGACCGGTGAGACTTGCCTCAGGATACCGATCTTGACGACGGAGCGGACGACGGCGTTCATGCCTGCGCTGTCGCCGCCGGACGTGAGGACTGCGATCTTCATGATACGATTACGATGGTCGTCGAGCTGATGCAAGATGCGAGGCGGCGGCGATAGTGGCGGTTCTAAGCGCCGCAGTGTTGATTCAACCGACACATTCCGATCGTCCTCATCGTCTTCGACGACACACATTGTTCGCTCCGAACTCAGCTCACCCATTCTGCATGGCTCGGTCGCTGTGTCGGAAATTGAGCGCGACACGCCCCAATCGCACCCTAGTGATGACATAATCATTGACCTTGATATCTTCTTCCACACTGCTCAGGCTCCTTGAACTTCGAATGCCAGATCAGCTCGCACGTTAACAGCTTTGCTTTCTCTTTCCTTCGCTCATCATGTCCAGCGCCGCTAAAGCCGTCTTTCTCGTCTTCCTCGCCATCAACTGCGTTCTCTGGTCTCAGAGCAGGTATGCGCAGCCGTCACATGACTATCAGCTGGCACTCCATCGTGAAACCGCCGTATGGAAACGCAATCCATTCTCAGCCTCGTTTGACCCTCCAGTCAACGAAAACGAGGTACAAACCCAGCTTACCATGATGTTCATCGTCGCTCATGTCCTGTTGACCTAGTGTCGACCACTCGACTTTGAGCTCGCTTCGGACCAATGTATCCATGTCCGTGACCAATGTCCGACATCAGAGACTGTCCTCTCAATCCCTTATCTACAACTTTATTTCTGTGCTGAACCTCCTGCTCGACCCTTTATATTCACAGCGCTCCTCCTCTGGCTCCTGTTCCTCTTCTCCACCCTCGGAATATCCGCCTCAGACTTTTTCACCCCAAATCTCGCTGCAATTGCACAGTTCCTCAGGCTGGATGAAGACGTCGCCGGTGTCACGCTCCTTGCCTTTGGAAATGCCAGTCCGGATGTCTTCGCGACATTTTCTGCCATGCGGGCAAACTCAGGTAGCTTGGCAATCGGTGAGCTACTGGGTGCAGCAACCTTTATTGTCTCTTGCGTCGCAGGATCCATGTGCATCATTCGCCCATTCAAAGTCGATCGCATCCCGTTCCTTCGTGACGTCGGTTTCTTCACGATCGCGATATGCATGTTACTTTTCATTCTTCGAGATGGAATGATAACTGCTCTCGAGTCAGCAATGCTCATCGTCTTGTACATCTTCTATGCCCTCACCGTCGTCGTCGGCGGTTGGTGGGTCAGTCGTAGAGAGAAACAGCGTCGGATCGAAGCAATCGTGCGCGCAGAGTACATGGATGAAAGTCCACTGCAACCATACTCTGACGGTAATACCCCTTTAAACTTAACATCTCGTCGTGCTCACTTTTCTTCTCCAGAAGATCCACCACCACCACCGTCTTCGAGTGGTTTGACGGTATCGCTTTTGTCCCCGATACCCACACGTACTAGATCCGCCTCCGCGCCTAATGTACCTCGGGTACAAACACAACTCCCCCCAGCATCGCATTCTCACACACCCTCGCCAATCAGCTCTCCTCACCTCGCCCAAATGCCTTCTTTCTCTCTGGTCGGCGCTATAGAATTCCATCAGGTCGTTTCCTCCCTGCGAAGCCAGGCCACTAGTTCATCCCTCGACATGTTTGATTCCCCCGTGACACCTTACGCAGGTGGCCACTACCACATTACTCGCCGTCACAGTCGTTCCAGCTCGATCTCTCCACGACCACCAACCGAAACTGAAGAATGGGACAGAGCACTCGGGGTTCCCCTGAACGACCGCTCTCCGAAATTACTTCGTACCTCTATATCAGAGGAGCCAGAACGTGAGGAAGCAGAACTGCTGAACGTGTCCGAGGAGGAAGGCGCACGTACTCCGCTCTCGATCCCCACGATCCCCTCGATCTCACACACGCCTGCCTCGCCTACTGATGCGCCAGCGTTGACCGAGGTCGAGGAACAGATCCCTCCAACGCGGCCTCAGGGTCCATGGCACGTTCTCGCGCGCGTGTGGCATATCTTATTTCCGTCGCTCCATCATTTCAAGTCAAAGACGTTGGCGGGAAAGGTGGTCTCGCTCCTCGCCGCTCCGGCCGTCATGGCGTTGACAATCACATTACCTGTCGTCATAAACCCCTATGGAAACGACGGCTCTCACGAGGAAAAGATGGACCGACACGAGACGCATCTCTCAGACTTCGAGGAAGAGGGAATCGAGAGGGCATTGATTGCTGAACATGATGTCCAAGAAGACCTTCACGTGGCAGGGATCAACAAGTGGTTGACAGCCGTCCAATGTATCGTTGGACCCCTATTTTGTGTCGCCGTATTGTTCAGTGCGTCGTTTTCGTCTCTTGCTGAAGAGGTTTTTGTTTTGACATTGAGCCAAGGCGGAAGTAGTCATATAAAGTGGCTGTTAGCTGGGACGGCCCTCGGGGGATTCGTGCTTGCGCTACTTGTACTCGCGTTTTCCAACGTGAGGTCGCACCCTACCGCTCAGATGGCAAGATGTTGCATGGGGTTCCTCGTTGCTGTCGTGTGGATCATGGCGATTGCCGACGAAGTTGTGAACGTCCTCCAAGTAACCGATTTTGAAACCCGCTCTGTGTTGGATGTGCACTCACGCGTCTCTGCTTTTCTAGACCTTTGGGTTCATCTTTGGACTTTCGGATGCCATCATTGGTCTCACGATCTTTGCCGTTGGTAACTCGCTCGCCGATCTCGTCGCCAACACGAGCGTCGCTGTACGTTTCTCTCGCATGCACTCTATACACCCGTACTCATCACCCACACCCCCATGTACAGGTCTTTGCACCCATGATGGCCTTTTCCGCCTGCTTTGGCGGCCCCATGGTCAACATTCTTCTCGGCATCGGGATCTCTGGTACCTACGTTATCAACAATTCCGGCGGAACTCCTTACAACCTCCACTTCACGCCCACGCTGATCACGAGTACAGTCGGGCTGCTGATGTTATTACTGACGACGCTGGTGGTCGTCCCGATGAAGGGGTACGTTCTTTCGAGACGGTGGGGAGTGTTTATGATCCTGGCGTATGTGGTATTGATGAGCGCGACCTTGGTGGTGGAACTGAGTTTTGAGTGATTTCCGGGATGTGTTTGGGTACGCCGTCACTGCTGGGGTTGGGGATAAATCCCACCGTCGGCACTGTATTCTGCACTTTGGGTGTACAATGGGATATAGGATGCGTTGATGCGCATGTGGATAGGGTATCTCGGAGGACTTGGGGTTTTTCGAGTACATTAATCATGTTTTTTATGTGCACAGACTACCTAGCTAGATGTTTTTCAAACTCGGGGGCCTGGCAAGCGATCGGAAGTCGATAGGCTTTTGGTACCGTGCAGGCGCGGAATGCATTGAACCCTTTGTCATAGTTGCTCACGCTATATGACATCAAGCAAAAGTGATGGATATGTGATCGGTAGCGTAGTCACCGTACATACATCTCCCCCACTTGCTCCGAGTCGATGTCATCCACTCCGTCGTGTCATGGGAAATCTGACATTGAAGTACCGATCCATTGATCACCTTCCATCAACTCCTCGTTGGACTCCTTCCGAACTGGATCAGCCGCGTCATGATATCCCTAACGAGCAAGTCACTGACAAGACTCTCAATGAATCGCCGGCAAGTTGCGCACCTTGTAAGTGACATCCCTCTCCATCCGGTCCACCTCTGACCACCTCTGCGACTAATTTGATTGATGTTTCTCGTCTGACAAATACCACTCTCCCAACGGACGTTCTTCTTGAGAGCGGGCGGCAAATCCTCTTGCAGTTTCTTCAAACCGTCGATCGGTGACTCGGACTTGCAGTCTGCGCTGCCAATGGCAGTTATTTGAAACGCGAAGATCTCGTGCTCGAGAACGAGATCTTCGCCTGAGCGTACTGTCGGTTCCGGGGAAGCTGGTGTGGGAGGAAGCCAATAGTATGGTAGCGTCCAACTGTCGTTGGTGCGTAGGAGGGAGATTGATCACGATCCCTTGTAGTGTGGTAGGCAGTTGCGACACATATGATGTCGACAATGCGCGGGTGTCACACCATTCAATATCGGCGTTCCCATTCTACTGAATACACGCAGAGAAATATCCCCCGACCGTACAGCTAAGAGCCAGTTTCACCCTTCGTCCCTCCTCCCTCTTCTATCCTAGTCCAGCGCCATGTCATCGTCTGGGCTCCATTTAACTCATTCACACTGCATCTCCCTTCGCGCAGAAAGGAAGCTATGAATCCAAGGTTCGCTAATGCAACCAGTAATCTGACGAGTCACTGCGCAGTGACGGAGGGTCTCATAGAACTCCAGTTTGGTCTGGTTGTTTTGGTCCCGGAACCATTCCTCTAACAACTCGCGGAGGGTTTGTGTCGGCACGCCGGCGACGTCGGAAAACTTGCGATATAGACTCCCCGGGGCGTTAATCCTCGGCCGAATGAAATAGAACAGTGACGCTGGGTCATCAATGGGAATGTCGAGCAGCAATCCTTCATCCATCATGAGTGCACATTTTTCGACAGCCTGCTGGACGAGGCCACGGTACAAATCCTCGACCTTCTGATCCTCTTTATTGATGTATTTCAGTAATGGTCCAGGAGTGGTGCCCCATTTCCTCGCGAGAGTGACCATGCGCTCCACATCTAGTCCCAACAGCTTGCTAATCATCTTGTCAGATAGTGTGGAAGTACAATGTGCATCACTCACGCGAGGTTCTCCACCTCATCTTCGGTCCAAATGTCCATAACATAGCACGTAGCGCCAAGCTCTTTACTCCAACGCTTATAACGTGAAGCATTGGGTGAGGTTGCTTGAATAACTCGAATACGTCTTGGATCGGTCCTGAAGACAGAAGGAGGGATTTGGACATCTGCATTAGAGTCGCTGAGGGCCCACACAAAGCCACATTCATTCAACGGAACAACATAACCGATAGAGTAGACAGCAATATTATCTTTGAAGATAATATAGAATGGATTACCAGCGAGATCGTGCAACGCAACTGGCTGTTTCCCGCCGAGAAAGTGGATGAGTGCGTAAACGAGGAAATACGTTTTCCCTAGGTGGCAAGAAACAAGTAACCAGAGTTCAATTCCAAGTTATGCCCAAAGTCATCCAAGACCTACCGATACCAGGGTGCCCTGTAACATAAGCCCCACCTCGGTATTCATTTGTCTGCAATGGCTGCAATGCAGTATGGTACTCTTCTCTCACGAGTATCTTGTCATGTTGCAAACTTGGCGCAAAAAGGTACTGAAGGGCATGAAAATATTCGCCGAGGTCAATGAACTCGACGCCCTGGGGAGGAAGCCGTCTTAGGAGAGCTTGGGGATTACCCCAAACCAGACGGGCAAATCGATCCAGGTCATCTAGGTAGGCTGCGGGAAGCATTCTTTCCGCGTCAACCAGGAGGGCGAGAGTTACTATGAGTGGCGTCAGTCGGGCCCGAACGTCGAGGATGTGGATTGACTCAGACCGTGACCTTGGGTGGAGCGACTTGGAAAAATTTGAGAGATAATATAGGGGCATTGTGTTACAACCGTTTCGGAAATTCATGCCCAAGTGGCACAACCGTGCAAACAATTCAAACAATTCAAAAAATCAGAAAATTCGTAGTAGCCTCGCACCGCACCATGGTATATCGCATAATCAGCGCCGACATGAAACAACATGCCCTAGAGCTCCTTGCCCTTCCTTCAATGGGAATTGCCTGAATAAATGGCTGATGCCGGCAAACGAAGTCGCAACGTTGGCGGCCTCCGAAGCAAATGTGGTATCGCAGAAACAAATGTAGATCCAGTATCGACCTTACTGACACGAATTCTGCATTCAAGCCTCTCCGAGCCGGACACAGGCTTCTGCTCGCTGACGACATGGTCAGGAATAGAGACTACAGACATGATGCTGTAGTTTGTTGTAATCTAACAGATTCTCGGCACTTGCTCGATGTCATCCACTTCGTCGTGTCATGGGCAATCTAACATTGAAGTACTGACCCATCGCGCGGCATCAATGTGAATGGCACTGGCTTGGATGTTGGGAGCCCTCGCCAAATGTATCTGCTTGAGGTTGCTCTCTATCGTGGGTACCACTCACTCTCAGATCTAAGTATTCCTGTTGGATTGGATGGCTGCCGTGCCCCTGCGGCTATTTCCCGCTGTCTTCAGTGGGCAGTATTCCGCGCGTACCCCACGCACGGTCGCAAAGCTCCTGCAATGTGATGAATTCGCGGAATGGGTAGCCGATCGCAAGCATGAACGATCGCTTCCACATGCATTGGACTACGACTGGTACCTAATCAAGCAGTCTGCGGAGCAAGAGGCCCCCACTGCTATGAAGGTTTGCTCAGGTCGGATGCGACTTTCTATCCCTCATTCATTGGAATTGGTGTTCTGAGTAACCCTGAGCGCAGCAACCAAAAAATCTGTTGCCGTATTACTGTATTTGTCTTCCCTTGATGTGCTGATGCCTTCCAGGGCTTTGCTCGCCGGGAGGGCAGTACTGGTCCAAGAGCTCACTCTTCGGGGCCTTGATGTAAATGCTATCATTACCCATGGTGACAATGCATTACATCGTGCCTTTGGGAGGTGTAAACATGGTTCCAGTTGTTGGGCACCTGATTGTAACCTCTGTTCAGTATTTCTTCGAGTCATAGCTCCCCAAGTAAGTCAACAATTATAAATTAGTATATATGGCCTATCTCATGCATGGCATTCATCTTAGCATTTTATTCCCGCTGATGTACTCTTCGTTGGAAGGAAGGGAGCGGGAAAAAGCACCATTGTCAACATGATTCTAGGTATTCCAGATAACTTACCTGGTGGTGCGCACGTGACCGATGGCTTCGATGGGAGTATGTACCTTGGCACAAACCACCTGTTTTGCCACCCTGCTGGGGTCCCTGCCTGTTCAGATCTGGGACACCCCAGGCTTTGACAACGCATTGGACGATCAAAACGTCAAGGACAAGATCGATGACTGGCTTCTCCAGGTGTCGTCGAACCACTCCAAGCACGGCCTGGAAACCGGGCGTCCCTACCTCAATGTATCATTTGTTCAAGTTGTGTGGTATATGCATGCCGGATAAATAGGCAACCCAATTGCTTGGCAACAATTCTGGGCTATCTATGAAGAGTGCCGTCGTCGAGTTACATCAATGATACTCATCAACCAGCTGTCTGGGCAGTCTCCAAGCGATTGGGACATACAGTGCAAAAACCAGTTGCAGCGGTTAGGTCTGTCGGCAAGTTCTGATCTTCTGATGAACGTGCGGGGTCACCAGGTAATGTCTTTTTCCGAGTGCGAAGATGATTCCCTGGCCCTCAGTCAGCTCATCCGCCACCGTGTGCTGCAGAGTCTCCGGCGGGACGACCATTCACACGGGGTAATACAATTTTTAACTGAGTATCCCATCAGATTGACTGTATTTCATTCCAGATTTGCTCCCCATCACTGCATCCCGACGGAGGATTGTATCAGTCCTTCCGATGTGGTTGGGTGACTATCTACCCCGAAGGCACCTGTAACTGCATCGTCCGTGAATTCGATCTTGGCGAACATCTGCGCCTACGCCATGATGCAAGAATTATGTGCCGTTGAGGAGGCTGTGGTATGTTCGTGAACAGAGCAAGTTTGATTAGACATATAACTGCAAAACAGTTGGAAGTGACGTATGCATGTCCTCACTGTTCGGAGCAGTTTACCCGCAGTCATACTCTTGCCAACCACATGAAACGTCACATCTAGGTACTATGTTGATCCATATATCTCTTGCCGTGATAGCAGCGTTCTAAATTGCATGTTAACTATATCGTTTCCCCGCAACTGCTTTGGACTCTGGAATGGATTTACATCTTCTAACCATGATTTTTTTACATCGATAAGTCTCAATGTGCACGCTGTAAATCGCCGCTATCTCCACTTGGCACTCATGTGCATGGAGCCACGAGGTTGATGATAGTCCCCGTTCCCGCCCCACGGTGCCTGAGGCCTAAACCTCTAACTGTGGGTCCTCTATGCCCAACACATGCGATCCCGTGGCCCTGGGCTGTGGGTGCTGCCATCTCGTGGGAGACCTGGTACGCATGGTGCCAGTGGTGAGTACTTGAGTGCCGACCTGACCTCATCGGCACGAGAGGGTGTGCCAGCGAGTTGCTGGGCTGGCGAGGAGTGGCGTGCGAGAGGTTGAGGACGCGAGGCGGGGAGTGCCAATGTAGCGTGCATTGACACGACTCGGAGAGAGAAGGCCAGCGAGCTGGCGAGCTGGTACGAAGTGGCGTCCATAAGGTTGAATACCACTGGAGGATGCACCGTGCGTGGCTGAAAATGTCGTGAATACATCCGGACTGGCATTTCCAGAAGCAAGGAGCGTGACGCCGGCGACGCCTTCATCCAGCCCGAGGAACTGCGCAATTCTGGCGAGATTTGGGGTGAAAAAGTCTGAGGCGGATATTCCGAGGGTGGAGAAGAGAAACAGGAGCCAGCGGAGGAGCGCTGTGGATATAAAGGGTCGAGCAGGAGGGTCAGCACAGAAATAAAGTTGTAGATAAGGGATTGAGAGGACAGTCTCTGATGTCGAACACTGATCACGGACATGGATACATTGGTCCGAAGCAAACTCAAAGTCGAGTGGTCGACACTAGGTCAACAGGACAGGCTCTCCGACTTCGGTCATGGAGGGAGAGTAAGACAAAACCAGTGATAATGTGATGTGTAAGGGGAGACTGTTCCACTTGCTACACCAAGCCGTCGCGCAGCGCTCAAATATGAAAAACAAAAAACATACCCAATGGGGCATCCTGCGAGGTATTCTGCGAAAGTGGCTGAGGACAACGGAAGGAGAATGAGAATGAGAGGTCAGACAAATGCACATGATGCGTGCGCGAAGCCTGGAAGCTATCAACAAGGCACAGCGTAGATCTACTTGGCTAGAGCCTCCGAGGATGACGCAGACGAGAGAGCCTGAGGCGGGGGAAAATTGGATTGCAGAACTGGATGCCAGACCGATTGTAAATGTAGCGGCAAGGGCCACCAGGTAGTATAAAAGCAATACGTCGAGTAGCTGTGTAGGACGACCGATATGTCCCTCGGACGTCTCACAGATCTCTTTAACGCCGACGAGCATCGCAAGCTCGACAAGCAGGTAGAGAAAGCCCTCGGAGACGATTTTGATGACATCACGGCTCCAACCTCGAAGTTGCGATATGCTGCGCTACTTAATGCCATCATTGCAAATTCTGAGGGTACATTAAACCCAACCTACCTTAATTTGGCACTCGCGAAAACACTTTTCGAGATGCATCCCGAATTGCGTGTCTTGTTGGCAGACGCTTGGAGGCACAAATCATACCGTGTCATTCGAACACTGGGTACGTGTGAGATTAACTGTTATGGTAATATATTCTCACGGCCAGTGACTTGCCGTACAGAAATTCTTCGTTCTAGTCACAATATTGGTGTCGTCTCCTCAAGCTCAAGTTCGCTACAGGGTGAGTCTCAGTGATGCCTTTCTCCCTCAGAGATGTGATTTTGTCGTAGCACCACCCCTCACACAAACACCCTGGGATCACCAATCCGATCCTTTTGACGGAGCTAGTCGTATGTCTTTTCCACTACTACAACACCACTTTGACTCTCGTCGCCGCCATGCAATGTCTAGTTCGCCTTGATGACCTAAACCGATTTGCCCATATCGCTTGGGGCAATCCCAAAGCTCTCCAGGAAGAAGTCCCTCCCCATGGTGTCGATGTCATCAACTTCAGTGAACATCTTGGAGCCCTTCAGACGCTTTTTCTCTCGATTTTGCCATATGGCAAGCTGCTTGTAAGAAAAGAGTATCGAGATGCGGTGCAGGTATTGGAGACATCAAATCGATATCGAAACGGGGCTTATGTTATTGGGCAGCCCGGTATTGGTGAGTTTCGGACGACTCTTGGCATAACTCTACATAACATAATACTCGTTTCATGCCACCTGGCAGGGAAAACATGCTTTCTTGTGTATGCACTGATTTACTTTCTTGGAAAGGAACAGCCGGTGGCGCTGCACGAACTCAGTGGTCAACCATTTTACTTTCTCTTCAAAAAGGATGTCACTCTCCATCCTATCCAATCTAGTGTTCCACTGGACGAGTGTGGTTTTGTGTGGGCCCTCAGTGACTCTAACAGTAACGTTCCAATCCCTCCCCATATATTCAGGAGAAACGCAAGTTGTATTCGAGTTATTCAGGCAGCCTCGCCCAACAATTCTCATTATAAGCAATGGAGTAAAGAACATGGTGCATCGTGCTATGTGATGGACATCTGGACTGAGGGGGAGATTGAGAATCTTGCGTAAGTGATATGCTCTGCACCGCTGCACAATCTGACGAGATTACTAGCAAGTTGTTGAAGCTAGATGTTGAGCGTATGATTACCCTCGCAAGGAAGTGGGGCACCATTCCTCGAACGTTACTCCAATACCTTGGTGATCCCTGTGAGGATCAGAGGTTTGATTCATCATATCGTGCTCTCGTCAGGAGAGCTGTTGAACATTATCGACTCATGGTGGATGAAAAACCACAGCTCGACCTTCCCGCTGACGCCCCATCACCGTTCTATTTCATTCGGCCGAAGAAGATTGCCACAGGGGTTGTCGATCGCGAGTTTTTCTACGTCACTGTGCCAACACAAACCCTCTTCGAGTTGCTAGGGGGAGGGCTCCATGAACTAAACAACGAGGCCAGGCTGAAATTCTACATGGCTCTCAGTCATTGTGGAGAGACTCGTCAAGCCGCCGGTTACATATACGAGACCTGGCTCCACGGCTTCATCCTTGCTAAAAAGGAGATGTGGTGCCAATGGATCGCACAGGGCTCGGACGATGACACAGCACAACTGCCTACCGTGATACGAGGGACGGATGCTTTCATTCCTGCTACCTTTGTCGAATTAGAGTCTCGGACGCCACCATACTATTGGCTTCCCCCTCGTACCAATTTCCCTGGAATCGACAGCATCCTTGTGCTCGAGGAACAGATCATCGCGTTTCAGGTAACCATCAGCGCAACCCACAAGTCACCGATGGAAGGTTTGCACAAAGTAAGACCCCATTTGTCGCGCGGTCTCAAGAAGAATATCCGGGATTGTTGGAGAGTGGTGTTCGTCGGACCACAAGAAAATTCAATTAAAGAAGTCGCGAAGTATTGGGCCAAAAAGCTTCCCCTACCCGTTGCATGGTCAAAGGTAGATCCAACGCAAGACGGCGTCACCTACAAGGTGTGCAACTTGCCACTGATTCATTTATGGTCCTCTGAGTTGCTTGTTAGGCACATTGTGACGCGGCTGGTCCAGTTCCAGGGCAGTCCAACGAGCAGATGATGGAAGTTGATTGAGTCTCATAGAATTGGGGTAAGAGAATCTCAAGGGTCCGGGTAACCGTGCAGGTATGTGGTGGGGTACGGGTTTTCGGTTGATGACCAATAGCGAAGTATACATTAGTTACTTGTAGTGCCGATAACCCTGCGATATACATATTCATTCATTCACTCCCGGTCGTGCGTACGCCATTCGTCCTAACTCGTATAATGACCATGCTACTGGGGTCAGACGGCTGCGTCCGTCAAATCATTGCCAGTACCATCAAAATGGCCAACGCACACGCCAACCCGAACATCATTGACAAGCTTTCAGGCAGGTTGTTTAGCTTTGGCGATTCCGTGCATTCGCCCACTCTTCCATCCCGCTCTTCCTGACCCGCTCTCTATCATAGTAGTCCTTAGCTGGACAAAACCAGCAGGATTCTCAAACTCTCCTCTTCACTCGACGTTCACGACTAACTCCTCCAGTTCCCTGTCGCCTGACATGACCATACTACGAGGGTCACTCATGGCCTCGCGAGTCTCGAGCATCTTCATATCTCAATCTGTGCCAATGCTCCTTCTCCTGACTTCACATACTCTGGTGAGGTTGATATGGATTCAAGACGGTTCCTCTTGGCTTTCCTCGCATCTCAGACTGCTCTGCCAGAGAACCGCCCCAAGTTCAGCACGCTGGGGGATAATCTCGAGGAGCATGTAAGCAACGTTGTTATGACCCCAGAGAAACTGATACGAAACCACTATCACAACATCGATACCCCACCACATTGTCAGCGTCGTCGATTGGGCAGTCCCCGAGCTAACCAAGGCGTCTTGTCCCGTTTTCCCCTGGGGAACCAACGATCCCGTACAGGTTGCGCAGCGGAAAGCCGCAAGTCAAGTCCTGAGTGGCGCCAATGATGGGATCGCGCGTTTCTGGGGTCGCGAGATGCTACCCCGAAAAAAGATTGAGTGTCGATCGAGCGAGCGAGGTCATCGGTGTCGATGGCAATGATGGCGTCGAGGTATGGCGGCGCATGCAAACACTCGCGATCGAGATATAATCTAAATGAGAATCGTATATGCTTGCCACTGGAACATTTGAAAACGTGACGTGCCCTCTGGCCTGCTACTAGTGCATGCATCGTACCGCGAGTGGGCTCAATTAGTACTGCTTGACATGTACATGGGCCCGCACTGGTAGAAATTCCTGTTGGACTCAGCTGGGTACTGGACTGCAATCTGTGTTCAGCGTTGCGATCCGCATTGCTGACAGCCTTAGGGCGAGAAGTGAGTTCATTCACAGATTTATGAGTCCTCGTGAGTGTTCAAATCCTGATATTCGATCAATCCTCATTATTACAGGGCGAGAGAACACTCATCGAGATCGTGACGATCTCGCGTGAACTACTGGTGAATTCCAGAACTAGGAATGTCGGCAACCTAGAAATCCCTCGTATCCTATCCCAGTTGGAGAAGGTCATCTTTGCTCCTGGAACACTGTTACAGGAAATCAACAAGTCTTTTTTGGACAACTCCAACCTTAACTATCAGTCAAAACGTTGGCTCTCTGGAAAGGAGCCGAAATCATGTTTGGATATCTTACAGCAGATGGTGGATTTGACCAGGGTCGATGCATTGGAGGAAATTGTCAACCTGGAGGGAGGCGATCAGCATAACGAACCAGGCCGCCCGCCCTCAGAAGACAAAACCAATGATGCTGTCGCGCTATTCAACGAACAACAGAGCCACTTCCGCTTCTTACTTGCGGTTGGTGCCGGGTGGGTTTCCCAACAACACGACGAACCTGTCCCTGACTCCATTACTCAGGAAAAGCAAGGCAGATCCTCAGCAACCACCCCGCACAGATTCTATTACTATCCCAGATGTCGATCAAGGAACAAACGCACAAGATCTCGAACAAGCTCGGATCGACGCTAGGTAAGTACCATGATATCGCGGCCGTCTTGCCCTAACAAAATTTCAGCCCAACTTTGGACACAAGTGAGCGACTTCGCAGCCCCAGCATGGTCCGGGTGAGTTAGTACTTGCTGAAAACTCATCTCCTTGTGACATCTTTTGTGTAGGACACCGATAAGCGCACTGGCGGCCGTGCGGAACCGATGCTCGAGATCGATGTTATCTTTGTCGGCCAAATAGGTGTGGGGAAGAGCTCCATCATCAATATGATCATGGTTATTCCAGACCATTCGGACGCTGCCGCTAAGATATCGAACGATCATCGTCCGTGCACCATACACACTACTTCCTACCCATACATGTTAACGACTGGCTTACGATGTCTACTCTGGGACACACGAGGCCTCGATGAAGCCGCGGATACCCATGACCGAAGGTGGATGCCAAAAATAGTGGACCGGATTCGCCTGATAACAAGCGCGCGACAAGGCCGAGGCTGCCGACTTGACTACGGAAACCGCTCTGCGTGTGGATGACTGGTCCGCAGACACCTCCCCTGATGCGGTTCAGGCTCGAATCAAAGCATTTGGAGTCCAGGTTGGCGGCATGTCTCTCGGTGGTGGAGATGATGATGGGAGTGAGGAGGATGCTGATAGCCCATATTCTCAGTTCGGGCATTGGGTCGAAGAGAACAGAGGAGACGAAGGCATTGGCTCAGTTCAGATTTACAAAAAGGCCGAGGAGCTGGGTGTGGAAAAGAAGCACAAAATCCTGTTCGTGCTCGTGCAGGCGCTATTCACCAAGGATGTCGTGCAGGAGATCACGACTTACAAACCTTTACTGGCGAAAGTATATTGCATGTCCCCATCTTTGGCCTCCACTGGCCTGGCTTTGTACAGATGGTCACTTCGGAGAAGCATCAGAAATCTTTGCTCAGGGGCATTGAGCGGTTGGTTGGCGCATCCCGAACTGATCCCTGCCGTTCCAAAAATCCTTATGGCGCTGTACCAGAATGATATCCTGGATGAGGATGTTGTCGCGCAATGGGGCACTCACGTCAGCAAGAAATATGTGGACAAGGAGACGAGTAAGAAGGTCAGGAAAGCGAGTGAGCCATTCCTGAAGTGGCTCGAAGAAGCAGACGATGACTCCGACGAATGAGTTTGGTACTACATATATGATCGGCCACGTGGACTACATCTGTTTTCTGTGATCTGTTGACTCTATGATTTCTCTTTTTTCTTGTCCGTGGGCATCGTTGGGTGGCGAAGCTTGTTTTTTTTTGAGCATCGCGCGGACACTTCCAGATTTCAGCCCCTATTGCAACATTACTCTCACCACCATGACTTCATGTTACGGCCAACCCC
>JBBPQP010000626.1:0-20398 GCA_038092555.1 Boletus subgraveolens
GGAACATTGCTGTTGCCTAACAGAGTCTAACTGTGAGTTGCTGGGGAGGTGGGGAGCACAGTTGTGTTGATGATACACAGCTACAACTTCTTTGATGCCCTCACATAGGTTTCTGTTGTCTGTGTACAGCAATTAACAAGGTCCTTCAAATAGTTTGTATCTTACCCCGAAGCAGGGGTTGTTTATATCTTAGCCAATTCAAGCCTATGGAAGTGGTGGATGGTGGAAAATATGTGTTACAGATGTCATACTCGGAATGGGAAGGAGGTGGCCCCAGGATTCCCATGAACATGGGTGCATGAGTAGCTAGAGTGAGCACATCAATAACAGATCTCAATGGTGACAAGAAAAACACACTCTGGATTATATTTTCATCTCAAAGTGCTGCTTCCACAATGTACTCATCCTCACTGGGTGCTACCTCATCAATTTCCATGTTGCCTCCCATATTGAGATCATTGGATGCAACAATACTGTGCTGGTTGTTAATCTCATGAGGTAACAGATAAAAGGATGCAATGCAATGCAGGCCAGCTGGGTGTGGAGGAGATGAGTCTGGCTCATCAAACAGCATGGCTGCAGGGTTGATCACAGGCACCATTGATCCTTGATCCTCCCCTGTAAAATAGAACTATGAGTGTTGCTGAGAGAGTTGTTGAAACTCAGGTGTGGATGACACATGAGAAACATGGACAGGCTCTCCCACATGAGAGCTACTCTGCTGCAAGGGATACTGGGGGTGATGAGTGGATTGAGCCTGAGATAATGCACAAGAAATGCAAGCAGGATCCTCCACACTAGCTGAAGATGGCACATGAGATATCTGGGCAGGTGCCTTGACACCCGATGTAAGGACTGTAAAGTCCTTGGGTTTATATCTTACCCTATCCAGACTGCTGGCAGCCCTATCCGCCTCAAGTCCATCAAGTCCACTTACCTGGACAGCCTCAATTTGACTCAGACCACTTCACTTTCAATCCGGACTATCTGTTTTTAGTTATATTGAGGTACCATTTACTTAGCAATGAGTCCAGCATTTATTCCTTCTTTTTCAACTACTTCTATTTAGTATTTTAGTTAGTTTAGAAGAGTCTAAGGCATTCCTTGGACTATAAAATCCTTGTATTTGAATCCAGAATACCATCTTTTTTGTACCCATTATCTTTGTCTTTCTTGTCTCAGTCTGGCCCTTGTCCTAGGCCATTCCTATCCTATCTGGCCCTTGTTCTAGGCCTCATTTCTCATATCCAGTTTTTGTTCTTGACTGGAATTCCCTATCTGCACATTCCATCTCACACTCTTTCCTTTTTAGCAATCTTTGTCAGTGATGCACCATGGTCAGTCTCTGCTAACCTTTCCTACTAACAACCCAACTTTAGAACCCATTGGGATGCCTCTCTCCTCACACCCCTTTCACCTTTTAATTGACTTTACACTGACTGAGAAGCAAGAGCAAGTGATTTGAGATGAGAAGAGTGGCTATGTGCGAGGGGTTCCTGACCACCTTGAATGGAAGAGCAAACAGAGGTTGCATGAGATGTGGGGATGGTAGAGGTATGAGAGGCACCACCAAAGAAGATCACACTAGGATGGGATGAGGGAGGCAGAGATAGGGTGAAGAGATCTGAAGGATGCTTTTCAGAGTCAAAAGATTCAGTATTTGATAGCCTGAAGCTGAACTGTTGACCCTGCCCTGCTAGAGAGAATAATGGTTGGATGGCAATCTGCAATTTGGTTGATGGTTGGATAGTGGGCAACTCTTATGCAGTAGACTGCTTGACTTTAAGATGGGGTCACAGGTATGGCCTCAAGTTCTGCTGAGCCTCAGAACTCAAAAGGAGCACCATGGGGTTTACTTTTTGGCCCTGGATTGCACCATCAAGGTTGGCTAGGCATTTTGATTTAGGTCTTTTAGGGACTTGTAATTGCTCCAGATTCTCCATCTGAGAAATCCAACCACTGGTTCCTCTTCTATTGCATGAAGATTGTCAGAGCCAGGATTCTGAAGGTTGTGAGGAGGAATTGATAAGAGGAGGGTGTAGAGAAGTCGAAATTCACCTTGAGCTACTTGAGCATCATGAACCCTCAGGTATTTTGAGTTGTTGAGTAACTTAGTGTCCTCATCATCATCCAAGTCCTCATACACTATCTTCCATTTGGAAGTCATGAGTAGAGAGAGGAAAGCTGAAAGTGGAGATTTTTGCATTGCAGCACTCTGATATTTTGTACTTAAGAAACAGCAGCTACATGTATTATTGCATTATGAGAGCTGACCTATGTCAACAAACACTACAAGTAACAACAACATTCTGTGGCCAGAGTTCTGAGTTACTAAAATTCAAGTGGATATCTGGTTTGATAGAGAAGATATGGTAAAAAAAAATGAGAGTGGATGCTGTTAGTAGAAAGAAAGCCCATGCATAGCCACAAATCATTGGTGAGGGAGTGGAAAAACAAAGGATGTATGTGTTACAACTGTGACCAGAGATAGTTGTACAAGTAGACACAAAGTATAGGCTGCCTTGAGCCTAACCTTTGTTGGGTCCTAACATGTAGGATGCCTTCAGGCTTGTTGGAATGCCTGGTGACAGACGACGAGGAATACTAGGAGAAGTATCCCAAGGTATACAACAACCAAGAGTCCAAGATGAATGAGGTCGGGTGATCTTGATCTAGGGGAGAGTCTTGGATGATGAGGTTGGCGGCAAAGAGGTCTGGGTCTCTGTACTGGGGTAGAGAACCTAGAGACGAGCCAGTGTCAACGGGACATTGGTAGGTGAGGACAGGGACAAAGGTCCCTGGACCAAGGTCAACAATGAAGAGTGTTGACCAAGAAAACCTAGATGACCACCAGGTGGTCAGAGGGCTCTTGACAGGTCAATGGAGTCCTTCAATGAAGGAGGAAAGAGGGGAGGGCGAGGTAGAGGTCAAGCAAGGGAATGTCACAGGGAATGGATAATGAATACCACAAGAGTAACCGTAAGGTGTATATTTTAGGTGTTAGATCAAGGTTAGAGAGAGAGAGATGTTCAAAAGGAGCTCAAACTTATATACCCCAGCTGTAAGGGCTTTAGAGCAGGTATATCCCAATCTGGTAATGGTGGTCTGTGCACAGTATAACCTAAATATGGTAATAGTCCATATCCATAACAGGAAACCAGGAGTCTGTATGGCAAGGATATTACCCAAAAAGGCAGGAGAGGTCTGCCATGGGAAGTTCACAAGCAAAGAGACGCAGTGTGGGAATCAGCATGGCGTGACATGTTGTGATGGCATGAGAGTGGTCACAAGGGTGAACAGAGGTCAGAGTGCAACATGAGGTGGTGGTGATGTTGAGAAGAGATCTGGCCTCAACTGAGGGGTGATCGCCGAGGAGCACAGGAGGACAGCTGTGTGAGGGATTGAGGAGATATTCCAGGGAAGATCCAGGGAAGATCAGGATCAGGACATAGGAGAGCAGCTGTGTTAAGAGACACTGGCAAAGGCAGTGTGATGAGAGGCAGTCCCAGGCTGTTGCAAGATGCGTCGCATCAAGCATAAACAAGTGCTAGGATGCGCCGGGAGCAGGTGGTCCAGTAACAGGAGAGGTCACATGATGGGCATGGAGTTGAGGAGGAGGAAAAAAACCAGGGGGTGTGCCAAAACTGTAACAGTATGATGTTAGAGCATCTATCCTTGCATATGATAGGAAGATGCTGCCATGGATGAATACTGTCCATGAGGGCATTGTGGGAGAATTGGTTGCAAATGTTTTGTGTGATGACATGGGTCAGGCTCAGAGCTGGAGAGTTGTCTCTGACTTGAAGTGGTGGAGAAAGAAAGTGACTGGGCTGGAGTAAAACCAGATCTCCTGATTACATGGAGGGGAGCTGGGCAAGATATACATGAAGGAAGATATTGATCCACCTGCAAGCTGGGCAAATCCAAGTTGGCAGAATCCAAGCTATTGGATAAAGAGGTTGCTGGCAATGCAGGGTGTAACTGCACATCATTGATGTTTGAAGAGGGTAGGATCTTGGTCCAATCATGGTCTTGTAGATTAACCAGTGCCTCTAAAAGGGCATTGAGCATGCAGCCGACCTTGACTTGAGTTTAACAGCAATTATGTCATCATCGGCAAGTGAGAATATGCCATTATAATTATTAGGTTCATTCATGATGCCCAATTTGGGAAACAATGAAACAATGTCCAGTTAACTAACCCTATCAAATATAGCTGCTGCCACCAACCTTCCCCACCTTGCCACCCTAAAGCTGAACCAAGTTATGGCACCCACCCATTCACTGACCTCACTTGTTGAACCCCAACAAGGCCTACTTGACCAACTTCTGGCCTCTGACTTGAACAATCTCCCTGCCCGACTTCCACCATTCCCCTCTTCCTTGTTGGAAGACTGGCAAGGACTTGACCTCTTGCTCACATCAGACCTCAATGACCTTCCTCATCCTTTGCCTCCACCACCTCTGGCTGTCTTTTCACAAGATAGCTTGCTTGCTGCCCTACTCACATCAGATCTTAATGAGCTCCCTCGCCCTTTTCCTGCTCTGCCTCCAGCTGTCTTTGTGAAGAGACAGCTCCCTTGTTACCTTACTTGCTTCAGATCTTAACAAGCTCCCTTGCCCTTTGCCTTTGCTGCCTCAGGCTACCTCATCACAAGACAGATCACTCACCATCCTACTCACATCAGATCTTAATGAACTACCTCACCCATTGCTGTTGCTTCCACCTGTCTCTTCACAAGACAGGAGAGCACTCAACATACTCCTTGCTTCAGATCTCAATGATTTAGCTCAATCTCCTTCTCCACCTTTCCATGATTCTGCAGTCCAGTGACTGCTCAATTCCAACCTCAACAAGCCTTCTCACCAACCATCCCCACTGTTGCCATTGGTCCCTTCAAAGTGAACCCTGGACCAGCTTCTCAAGTCCCAACCCAAAGAATTGCCACCTTCCTCACCTCAGCCATCCACACCACAACAGAAAATAACAATTGCATCCTTCTTAGAGATAGTGAGGCCATCTCAGCAATCATTTAGCTGCCTATCTCCTGATGTCAATCAGGGCCCTGGATCATGTTGGAGTCAAGATGAGTCGGATTATGATGAAGGTGAAGAGAGGCAAGCAACTTCACATGAGTAGATAATAATTCACTTTGTATACCTGAACTTTCTAATCATTAACAGATGTTGGTACTCCCTTGACTTTCCTGGAGTCACCCACAGATCAGACCTCATGGCTTGATGTCTTGGGTGTCGACTTTCGACTTTACAAAATAGTTGGCGAATGAAGATGAAAAGAGGTTCCAGATGAAGAACATCTGGAAGAGCTCCTAACTAAGAAGAGAATGTTGGAGGAGAGATATATAGAGTTGACAATTGGGAAGAGAAAGCTATGGGAGATTTGAGAGCAACTTGAAGAGTCAGAAAGATGCTTGAGGAGGGGTATGCAAGGTTAGGGTATCTCAGTAATGTCAAGTATATAGTAAAGATACAAGTAGCACATGTTGGCAAGACAACATTCCAAGGAAGAAACCAGGCACAAGTGATGCCTACTAGCAGCCAGTAATCTTCAGTCCTGATATGCAAACATCTTCAGTGAACTGTAGTTACTACACCAAATACAGTGTGGTCTATGTACCACAAGTGTTGGAAGCAACACTGAAAAAAACTAAGTGGTCAACATACTATACATGGGTCACCAGGATTCACTGCTTGCAAGCAGCAGGCCTGACATGCTGATCATGTTGGTCAGATGCTTGGGCAATGCCATAGTGAGCTGCACTCATCAGCACCCACACATTAGTAAAGATATCACTGCTATTAAGCTGTAGCTAGGTACAGTGGTCATGCATTGGCCACATAGAGATTACAATGAAATAACAGGTGGGAGTAAATCAGGGATTGGTCCAGATAAGGCTGCCATTGATGTTGCACAGGCATGGAAGTGTAACATTCTCCAAAGGGGGTATAGAAGATTGAGAAGGACTTGGGGGAAGTGACTTCATGTTGGCCTGGAGACACTTCGTGAACATTCTGTTACTAGGTGTCATTGGATGGTGAGCAGGAGTGATAACAGATGCATTAAAACCACAATGCACATCTCCAAAAATATCTGTCAGCCCTGGAGTGTACTCTCTTGTGCCACTGCTGCTGCTTGAGTTTGACTGTCGTTCCTTCAAGACATTCTTCTCTTCTGATGAGATGTACTTCTGTGTTTCATACTTCTGAGATTCTTGTTTCAGAGACATGATGGATGCTCGAAGCTCAATCATCATGTCAGCTTGTTACATCTGTTCCATGTCAGCATGCAGCCAGGCAACAATTGATTGAGAAAGGCAATGAACTTGCGAAAACTCAACAAGTGCATCAGGAGCAAGGCCCAGCTCTGTACAAGTCTTGCATGTGAACTCTCTGCATCGTTTCCACTCAGGTTTGCCAGTAACCTTGCCCTCATCCGACAGCACACATGCACAACATTGAGCTGGCACAAATGGAAACTCTTCATCAAGTTCATGTTCACCAGGGACCTCATCTTCATCCGACAGTGTACGTGCACGATGTTGAGCTGGCACAAGTGGAAACTCTTCGCCAAGTTCATGTTTGCCAGGGGCCTCATCTTCGTCCGACAGTGTATGTGCATGACATTGAGCTAGCACAAATGGAAACTTTTCTTCAAGTTCACTGTCGCTGCTTGGTGCACACTCTGGGAACTTATGTTGTGTGGCCCTCTCATTGGGGCTTGCCCAACTCTGTACAGGACTGGTATCAGGGTCACTATGGAAGTTGCTGGACTGTCTGGACAGCCCCATGTTCAGTTGGAGGCGAGAGAAGATACTGCCCTCCATCATAACCCACAGCAGGATAGTGTTGGGTGAGCAAGACAGATGATGGGTGAAGCTGCAGTACTGAATGTGGATGTATCATCATATATGTCTGAATCCGACAGACATAGTGACAACAGTGTTTCAAGATCAACAAACCAACAAGCCATAGGCAGGATACATCCTAGGATTTGACCACCAAAATAAGTCAAGCTGGAGGTTGTAGTGACCTGTTACCTTAAAGAAGCATTATAGTGAGCTGTATCTCTTGCTGACAACAAGTCCAAACCCATTCATGATAGTGTAAGCTAGTAGGGAGAATTTTGAGCCTGGCAACTTGTACATACAAATTCTGCTGCAGGATAATCCTCATTCCTCCTTGCATGGTGCTCATTGTGAAATTTGGAAAATCCAAGTCAGCAATGGTTGATGTGGTAGGGATGGTGGTCATATGCAACTCAGCAAAGCAAGGCTTGGCAATGTATTCACATCATGGAATGTGTGGCAGCACTATATTAAAACTCATGTTTACTACTCAGGGAAGGGATATGCATTACATACTGGAGCAACTGCAGCATGTACCAAAGGACGTATATCTCATTATCTATGTAAGTAGCATAGTTTGCCAAACATCCTTAGCCATCCTTTCCTTGTATTCTTTCTTCTAAACTTACACATTTCTCCCACAGTACATTCTGCAATTCCTGTTGGTAAAGCTGACATAAAGGTGTACAGTGTATGTGCTGCATCAAATCATCTGAGTGCTCAAGATCTAGTGATCAGAGTCTAAGTTTGGAAATGTCTGTGCTTGGGAATGTGAGCATTGGGGAATTTGCTGATATACAAGGCTCATAATCCATCAACCTAGGATATTATTGTATCCCACCCATCTCACCAACAAGCCTGGGTAGAAGTTGTGCACACTTTCCCTCATGTAATACATATAACAAATCCTGTTATCCATTGCTGAGCTTACCCCATGCTGAATCAGCTTCCCACTAATGAAGCATATAGACCCTGGATTATAAAGCAGTCAAAGGCCAAAGGTGCTCAGTTCCAGAATGGCCTTGTCATAGTTGCCCACAGTGAGCATGAGGTCATACCAACAAATGTTGGTCTTTGGATCTTGATGCAATGGTGACTCCCTATTGATAATCAGAGCGATCACTGTGAAGGCTGAGTGCCAATGGGCCAGAACTTCATCCAAATCCAGAACCTCATCGTCTTTCTTTAGAGTCTCCATCACTCTTCATCTGGCAGCATGTAGTTCCAGATGAACTATAGTGAGCAATGCATTGAGAAGTCTTGAGCTTTCCTCATTAGCTTTCAACCATGCCCTTGCCAGACCATCTGCCCTTTTAAGGACTGGGGAAGAGCAGGGTAAATGCTCCGGTGTCTATTGAATAGTGACTTTGTAGTAAGAACTGAGAGCATTTGCTGATATACTAACCTTGTGGCCCTGCTGATGCCATGCCAGTGATACATTCAAAGATCCTGATGTTGCTGAGAATCTAAAGTACAGAGGGTTAGACCTCCATCCTTTCATAGTTGGAGTCTTTCCAAGGCTTTTTGGGGAATCTAGTATGGCTTCTGCAATCCTTGTAGCCTCAACAATTATTCTCTGGAAATATATTATTTTTCCATTATCAAGAATGATCTGACAAGCCCACCTGTCTGTTTGCTGTAAGTACTTCCAGTAGATACCAGCAAAGAATGTGATCGTGGCAATCAACCACAACTATCAGACTTGAAATGATTACCAGGCTATGTCTGCTGGTGAATGTCGACAGGTCAACTGGGGGAAAATCAACACCTAATTCACATTCAAGCAGCAAGTGTCTCCCACTTGCTCTTTGGCTGATTGCCAAACCATATTCCTCAGCATCCAAATTGACAGTGACTGTGTGGATGAGTGTATAGTTTTCAGGGAATTTTTTCATGCTTACTCTTGTTCCTGTAGATGATCTCTAGAACATCTGACATGTGTCAAAGTTCTTGATCTAATGATTCCAGAATCAAAAGACCCTCTTCTCTACAGTGATGCCAGAGAGATTCAAGGAACATTGGTGAGATGGATTGTGAAGTTAATAGAACACTGCTCTACAAGGTAGCATTGTCACTGACTAATGCCTCTGGAGACTCACAACACATTTTGGAGAATTAAGTTGATATTTGCTGAATACTTCAAAAATGGATGCTAGGCTAATTGTTTGGCGATATGTTCAATTCTGGCTGACAAATTGGCAATGCCCATATGTCAAGTATTGTCCAGGTTTCAAATTAAATTGTATATCCTAAGTTTCCACACACATATTTTCGACTGGGAAAACCTCAAGTCTTACCACTGCCCAAGTACCAACTTATATTCCAAGTGCGATTTTACATTTCAGATGACATTTTCACCTGACTTAAATTCTGGAAAAAGTGTTGCATCTGTCACCAAGGCTAGCTAATCACAATCTACCTCAGTAGAAGATCTGCAAAAAAGAGAAGTGGCTGTTGTGCTATGTAGCCACATGACATAATTCATTGCCAATGTAGGTCATCAAAGTGATACTGGCAGCTTACTACCGTTGATTATAGCAGTCTACTGTAGCACAAGATTTCTTGTACAATACTACTGTTGACAATTTTTCTTGTATTACAATACTACTGCCAAAAATGCATACACATACCAGTCAACCTGCAGGTACCTAGAAAGCATGCAGGAGCGACCACACAATGTGTGCGACTGCACACATTGATGGTTACCACTTCTTCGGTGACCAAATGGATCCATTTGGGGTGGCAAGAATGCACCACATTTCCTGTGGCATTCATTGCCAAGAGAATTCTCAGTATATTTGAAAAGGCTTTTTGGGGATAACAAGTTGACAGACATGAAATACAGTTGGAGAAGTGACGTGAAGCAAAGACTTGGATTGGGCTGGATGGGGTATAGTAACAGAATAAGACTTGTCCGGGAAGAATTCGTTCAGAGTATCATTTTCAGTGTTCACCAGTGTTGTACCATGTTCCAAATGCAGTAAGAGGGCCATTCTGGCAAACAAAAGAGTACAGGTTACAACATTCATGCTGGTTTGTAGATTGTAATATAAAGTTGACAATAAATTGAAATATCCTACAGATCTAAGCAAGAGACTGGCATTCTAACATTAGTCCGAATGTTTCCTGGAATACTCAGAGTTGTTGATGCATCCTCCATTCATCCACTGCATCTTTCTCAATCTTGACCAATAAATGGTTGAGGTTCTCTCTTTGCTGCCTGATCTTCTTTGTATTGTGCTCAAGTCATTCTTGCAACTTGATGTTCTGTCTCCTTGCCAACTCCAATCTATCATAGAGACTTTGCAAAGTGTCATTTCGTGGGTGATTAGAGGATAACATGGGGCCAGGAACTGGTCATCTCAGGATTTTAATCCTGATCTTGAGTGGCAAAGGGTCAGGAACATGTGATTTCTGCAGATCCTTTTCTAGAAAAGTGGTGAGGACAAACCCTGATATGAACATGATGGCACTCACTTGGTTTGATTACCAACATGCAGGCTATATGTTTCCTTGGCTTCTTGAGGAGAAGCCACCATTTTGGAGTCGATCCAGGAAACCAGGGAATGGAATCATTACCAAGCAATTTCTTACTCCATGGACTGGAGTAGATGAGTGAGTTGTGTTGCTTGATGGACCTCAAGTCCAATGTGTTGATCTCAAGATCAGTCTTGCTGTGGAGTCACAAGTATGTACTGGCCAGTGTCCCTGGAACCAAGAGGCTTCTGTGGGCATTGATTATGGCAATACCAGCCGCCTGACATGCTTCAGTATAATTTGGTGAGAACAAGATAGTCGAACTCACTGCTTCTTTGAGTATCCCTTCTTCAATTCCCTCAGCTTTGACTCCTGGTATCTACATCGTATTGCCAAAATAATATGTGCAAATTGTCCATATGCTTGATTTTGTAGTAAATGCAGGTTTTCGTCAGGATAGGGATTGGGCAGTTCACAGTAGCATTTGTGTGCAGCCACAGGGGGGTTGTGGTACTCGATTTCTTCTTGCTTTATTCGCACCAGGTATCCAGTATCCTGATAAGGCAGAGTGGGTTAAAACAAGAATGGTTTTGTGGATCACCGAAGGTTGAAAGACAGCAGTGATGACCACTGAAAGTGAATGACAAATATCTGTAAGCTGCTGATTGCAACTGGTGTGGCAATGCACATGGGGGTACTTCATGCTTTAGTCACTTCAAAGAGAACAGACAAATGCCAGGTTGCAACAACCAACAATTCACCACAATGAAGTTTTGACCACCTGTTGCTGGAGATTGAGAAGCAGGCCATAAATGAATTCAGGATCAGACATGTTACAGCTCACAATACTTGACAAAATCTCCCAGCTAATGTTGGAAAACCAGTTTTTGAGTAGATGAAGATTTGTTGTTTTACTTTATTGCATAATGTACAAAGTAACTATTCCTAATCCTCTCTTCTTTTTAAACAGCTCATCAGAAGAGTGAGAACAGTGCAGATTTTCAGAATTGTGCTTGCTGCCTCCCAGCGTACTACATATGGTATGGGCCACAAGTCAGCAGAGAACAATACTGCAAGTTCAAGCATTGTCTTACATGACCTGCCAAACTCCAAACTTTCAGATTTACTTTGTCATCCTCATCCTTGGAACATGTCCATATCTGGTGTTTCTACCATTCCACCTCCCACCAATGTCATCCAGTTCACTGGCTGGAATCCTGAAAGCTTTCAGAGCCGGATTTACTACCACTGGGCAAGGATAAGGGAGATCAAGGCATATTCGTATGGCATCTCAGATTCAAGGCAGGTGAAAGAGGGTATTTTGCACAAAGCAGTAAGTCCAATCCCTGATCTCAAGGTAGTCTTTTGAAGAATAATACATATCCCTAGTTGTTGGCCATGTATTACATACAACAGTGACCAGAACTTCAAATTCCTGCCATTTTCCTCAGCATGCTTGTGCACCTGTATCACAAGACTGATGAGGTGGACCAGGTCTCAGTTGACTATATTTCGCATGGTGACCTACTCATCGAGTCCATCAATTGGCTGCAAATGCTTGGGCTTCCAAAAGATTATGGAATCTGCTTGGGGCAAGATATTCTTGATCACTGAGGCAATTTCGGCAAGGAAGAAATGCATTGGTGGCTCAGCTATGCCTTGCCTGGGGGCAAAAAGCCAAAACATCTCTGCAAGAAGTGCAGCAACAAATGGAATGGTAAGTTGAGTGTTTGTCATATGGTTGCTAATTAATAATTAATGACAGCTCCCATCCTTTCTGTGACATCACCGAGAATCCATTCCGTTGCTTCAACATCAAAATTGGAGCATCTTGAACATTGTATGCAGTTGACCCATCAAACAACTAGCACACTGGAAGATCTCATTCAGCGAACATCTGAGCTCATCACCAAACAAAGAAAGAAGCTCAATGCTGTCTTGATGGAGGTAGAGAAGTAAGAACAAATATGGTATTGATAGCATCAGCAACTCCAAGTGCTGGAGAAAGCCCTGGCACTGATGGAGGACATACAGGGTGTTTGGTGTCATGAAGTAGAAACAATGAGAAGGGTAATGGAGAACCAGGAAGAAAGGTTACAGGAAATACAAGGCCATTTAGATAGCATGGGCATTGCAAATGAACCATCTCCCCAAAGTATGTTCAGCAAGCCCTGGTTACTTATATAACATGTACTGTATAGGTTTGTATGTAGTGTCAAGATTCCCAATGAACTTTCCTTGTTCATATGTATATCTAGTATAATGTGCATGCCCAAGCACACTTGGCATAGTGAGTATATAAGTTCCTGCATCATGAATCCAGGTTCAGCGAACTTTGCTTGTTCTGGCTCAGGACTGATGTTCAGCAAATGCCAGGGACAAGGCTTGATTTTGCTGCTGTCAGTGGTACTCACCATGCAGCTCAAGCTCTTCGCCTAGCAGTATGCACATTTCTAGCCTTGTGTTCATGTGATGGTTTGCATAGATGAATGATCACTCCCCAGGTTGAAAATATTTAAACAAACATCCTTGTTGCCTTGTTGCCACTTTGCCAAATGTATTATATTTGGAACAATCCAGCAAACATGGCACTCAAAATTTGTCGTCCTTTGAAGCGTGCTTATTCTCTCCAATAAGTTATGTATAGTGGACTTGTCATGTTACATAGTATTGGGATAGTTTAATGACTGACTAGCAGCAGTATGCATTGCCACCCAAGTCCACATTCCCCCCTCCCCCAAATATCTCTGAATGTATATGACTTCCCCTGACACATCAAGCATCATCGGCATCTCCACCTAGCCCACCTGGCATACCAAGGATTTTGCTGTAAAGACTGCCTCAGCCTTGTCATCACCAGGTCTCACCAAGGCTCTCAACTGTCATCTATGTATCACTGGAAAATTTCCAGCAGTACAAGCACATTGGCAATCTCTCCATACACTAAGCCAAGACACTACCAATAACTTTAAGATTTCATGCCGCGATAAAGACAGGTATATAAGGCAGAGATCTAGGATCCATGGTTGAGGTAAGGTCAGTATCTTATTGTCATTTTTGCTGAAATGCCTGCTGCTTGCCCTCTACCCACTTTTTCCATCACCCCCATTGCCCACAACATTCCCCAGATCAATCCTGTATTCCATTCATTAATTGTTTCCCAAAGCACCAGAAGTGACCTTGTGATATACACACATAATCTTGGTCAGTTGATCACAATTGCATAGTACAGTAAGTAGTATATTTTCTCTCCTTTTCCCAATGGCTACAGTGGCAGTGCGATAGCCCTGTTGATCCACAGAATACCCGTATCATCCCCAGCAGTATCTACAACTGGATGGAGTGATGCAGGATCCTCCTGGAGTGCTTTTGTGCACTCATGTCAAGTGAACTGGTGCTTGCCTGCTTCATTCATGGGCATGTGTCCATGCACACAGTGGTGCACTGCCACCATGTATGCAGCCAATGTGGTTTCTTTCATAAATCCTCTTTTTTTGGTTCTTTGAGCAGCTTGCTGATACAAGGACCCTGCATAGTCGACTTGACTGTTGTGCATGAAACCACAGAGCTAGAATGTGTGTATGAGAACATTCCACCTCTTTCATGTGGGTTTGTTGCTTGCATCATGTTCTATACTTACAAATCATTTTCAGTTGGCAACCCCAACATCAAGATGCTCCTCAATACCTGGAAGGATAATGTCCTCAATAATCGAACATTGCTGCAAGTTGAGGCACCATATATCCATGGATATTTCAGTATTCACAAGTTTACCTATGATTCCACTGTTCAGTTGCATAGTGGCCTGAGTCACCACCCTCTGAGCTTCATGTCTGGTCACACAAACGAAGTGAACCTTGCACCCTCTGTCTCGCATTCACTATAAGGAATACATACTCCTTACAATCACAAACCCCTATCTACATACACTGCTTCTACTGCAATGAAGGCCATGATGGCCAACCCTGGAAGACACCACCATGTATCTGCCTTTCAATTGGTTACAGGCTCAATTTGTGCAAATCAGCACAGACCCTGCTGCTCTGGAACTGTTGCACACATTTGACAACCATCTCATGAATTGGTACAAAATTAGGGTATAGTACATTATTCAAGTTCTGTTTGTTCCATATATGGGATGATTGCTCACTCACTGGCAGGATATCATTGATAGCACTTCATATGATGCTGCATATGGTGCATTTGGTACTGAGTACATGCTGAAGATTCTTCTTGAAAGTTTCCACAAGAACCTAGACTGTGTTACAACCGGTAACAATGGTACACATTCGTGTAACGTCGACTTGACCTCTCCTCAGTTAAGGAGTTAAGTCGAGACCTCGTTCCTACACTTGGGCACCTCCATATAGGAGTTAAGTGTGAACGGCCTAGCGTAAGCTAGCAGTACCTGGACTGGCCAGGAGTTGGAAGAGTAGAGGATGAAGCAGCAGTGAGGCGAGGCACAAGGGAGGGGATCTCGAGGAACAGAAGTCCACACGAAATAGTGTAGATTAAGGTTAGAGAAAGAAAGGCATACAGGCGGCGCCCTAATATATATACTGAGGACTCTAGGGCAGGTATCGGAGTCCAAAGTCTATATATGGGAAGAGACGCGTCGCGTCGCGTGGCACGTGATATAAACGATCTGGATCTGAGTGGAAATACGAATAGCCACGAGAGAGGCTATGAGGAGGCAGTGTCTGAGTGAGTCATAAGTTATAAGTAGTGAGTCAGAAGAAAAGGAAACTGCTGAAGGCAGTGAAGAGAGGAGATTGCCGAAGGCAATGTAGAGGGGGGACTGCCGAAGGCAGTGGGGATGGCGATGTATCCGGAGATGTCCGTCCGATGGTCTAAGCCTCAAAGAGAGACTCGTCCAGCAGGTCGGCCCATGTGGAGGAAGGGATGTCGTAGTCCCTTAGGTCAGAGAAGAGGGAGGAGAAAAGGGAGGTTCTGGGATGGTCGAGATGGGAAGGTGGGGTAACCGACGAGGGGATTGGAGTCGGTGGCTGAGGAGGAGGAGACGTAGAAGGAAATTGATTAGGGGTCTCCTCCATAATCGTAACAGGTGGCATAGGAATTGAGTTCTCTGTACAGAAGCAGAGAATCTAGAGATGAGCCAATATTGGTGAGACATCATAGGGGGACCTAGTAGGTGACAGAGGGTCCACCTAAAGGGTACATTGACAATGACAATGAAGAGTCATCAGAGGAATGAGGTCTAGTAGATAATGGGAAGTTGTTCTGGTAGACATGGGCGATGGCAACAAGAGTCCTTCAAAGAAAGAGGAGGGGAGGGCAAGGATAGAGGTCAAGCAAGAGGGGATTGCAGGGAACAGATGATGATAACCACAAGAGTATACCATAAGGTAGTACACTTTAGGTGTTAGATCAAGGTTAGAGAGAGAGAGGTGTTAGAGCTTTGCTCTAACTTACATGTATACTCCAGCTGTAAGGGCTTTAGGGCAGGTATATCCAAATTAGGTAATGGTGGTCCATGTGCAGTCTAACCTTAATATAGTAAGAGACATATCTGTGAAAGGAAACCTGGCATCTGGATAGTAGGGCAAATAATGGGATTGGAGAAAGGGTACCTCCATGGGAAGGTTACAAGCATGAGGATGTGTCATGGGAATCATTGTGGTGCTGTAAAACTGCTATAAAGCCTCCTGGAAGGAAGTTTCTCCAGTCGGGTTAGTAGCAAAAGAAAATATATATAAGAAGAGTATAAATAGTTCGACCCTAAAGGGATTTGAAGAAGAGCAGCAACAAAGAGAAGAATAATGCTATGGCTTACTAGACTCAATGTTAGAGATTCTGGATGTATTCTGGAAATAAACATAGTATTGGATTGATCAGATTGGCGGCAGAGGCATTTGGGGTATGACATTGATGGTGGAAATGTGTTGAGAACTCAGAACAAACACTTAGAGGAATAGCACTGAGGATCAGGAAAGATGCATTCCAAATGCTAAGTAGAGTGCTTTATAGTCTGGAGTTAACCAGGCCTTAAGTGTTAATATAACTAAAAAGAGGATACATGAAAGAATAGAAGGTAAACATGAAAGTATACATTGTGGGGAAGGGAACTTGAGCACTGTAAAGTTAATAATAAGTATGGGGTGCGAGGGAAATGTTGTCCCAAGGAGTTTGTTATTGGGTTGTCAGTATGAAGGGTTTGCTGGTGACTTACCACAGTGCAAGATGACAAATATTACTAAAATGGGAAAAAAGTGCATGATGAAGACAAGGCAGATAGAAAAACCCAGTCAAGGCCAAGGACTAGATACAAAATGAATGGCCTAGGACAAGGGCTGGAATGGATATGAATGGCCTAGGACAAGGGCTGGATATGATACAAATGAAAGTGAGACACAAAATTTGGGTGAGAGTTCAACTGGGGGCTGAAAAACTGCATTTCCAGTTGGAATACAAGGTTTTATAGTCCAGGTTATGACCCAAACTCATTGTAACTAAGGGGATAAGTATGAGAAGTTGGAAAGGTATTGCTTCAAACATAAACAAGTTAATTAAACTAAAAGAAAGGGTCTGACTATGAAAAGCTAAAACTAAGGCAGTCTGAAATAGAAAGTGTGTCCAGACAAATGGACAGATGGGCAGATTAGGATGGATAGGGGGAATGTGACCCTAAAAAATATGTACACCTTACAGTGCAGAACCAAGATACAGTATAATGCCCAAAACAGATATAAAGGTCAGAAAAGGAGTGTAGACCATTCAAAATGAAGTCCAAAGTAAGTAGTGAAATGAAGCAGAGATTCCAACAGTCAGAAGAGCACTGTATAGTGGGGAAGAGACTATGGCCAAATCAGAATAACATACAAAGTATTTTAGGATGATGAAAAAGGGGAGTTCACCTTGTGTATGCACTCAGGTAATATAGGATCTCTACATTCACAGGGGGCTTTGCTGCTGACTGTCCCAAGTCAGCCACATACACTTATATGTATATGTGGAAAAGTCATGTCTGAGTCCAAAACCCATAGCAAACCTATGCCAACCCTTTGCCCAGCTTATGTTTCTCTGTCATGTCAACCCTTTCCTCACTTCACAATGTCAACCAGCTTTGCTTCTATGTTTTCCCTTGCTGACACCTTGAGCACAGAAGATGATGTCAAGTGACACGCAGAAGAGGCGGTTGTGGATATGGTGAAAACATTACATGATTGCATGATATGTGTCCCAGATGACAAGGAGGAGTTGCGGGAGGAACAGGATGACTGGATGGTTTTCTGGAATTGCAACAAGATACATTTGAATGGTCAGCTTGATGAGGGTGAGCTTTTTGATCGAATGGATCATTAGCTTCTGATGCAGGAAGCATTGAATTGACTGTGAACACTGGGCCTCAAGCCCCAGATCTTCAAGAAAATAGTCAAACTCACCACACAGGCTGATGTGTTGCATACACAGTGGATGGAGGAGTTGAAGGCATGCAAGGTTGAAGTGAGGTGTGTGGAGAGCGAGAGGAACAGGCAGGAACAGGCCTTGAGCGACCAGGGAACCTCACAAGCATCTATCTGACTTCACCAAGTGCTGACACCCCCCTCTGCTGCTGGTTCCATACATTCAGGAGCATCAGCAGGGACTCAATCAGGGGCATCAATGGAGGTTGTCCTGCCTTCAAAGCAGAAGGTGAGTGGTCTCAACCAGGTCAGATGTGTGTGATAACCCAGGTCATAGTGCATGTATCAGGAGATTGCAGAGGAGGAGGAGGAAAAAGAGGTTGAGCTGCAGGAAGGAGAGATGATCCACCCAACTGGGTGCCAAAAGTGCCTCCAATGTTTGTGTGGGCATTCCAAACTGCACATGTCATGTCTGCATGCATTTCAAGAGCAAGTGTGAAATATCATCCAGGTGTGGCAGTCAAAGTGGAGACAGGCAGGGCAAGGCTCCCAGTGAGTGGCCTCTACACTAGTGCATACCTGTGCTGACCCTGAGTTCCAGAATGCAAGTCGCAATCTACATGTTGCCAACTGTCCCCTTTATCCATTGAATCCTCCAAGGTCAACATCAATGTCAAACCATCCCAACCAAAGGGCAAAGGGAAAGCCATGGGAGGTGGTTTGAGAGGTCAAGTTTCTATCAATGTTGCTTGCCTTGAGGTGCTGGGTTGCATGATGGTCCAAGTGGAGGGCAAGAGTTGGACAGCGCAAGGGAAGATGAAGAAGGTGGAGGGGGAGTTGAATGAGGCGATGCAGAAGCTGGCTGGAGTGAAGGGGGAGTTGAATGAGGTGATGCAGAAGCTGGCTGGGGTGAAGGGGAAGTTGGAGGCAATGAAGCACAGGTGATCTCATTCGTCCAATCCCTCCATCTGTGTCTGCATTATGTACAAGTAATATCATAAAAGTGTTCATGTAATGCAATGATGGTCCAATTGTTTGAAAGGGGTAAGGTAAGTGCAAAATGTGAAGCAAAAAAAAGGGTTATAAGGGGTACAAACCTAAGAGGAGGAGGAACATTGTCCAATCAGACATATGCAGCCTCAAATGTTCTGGGAATGCGGAATGAAAGGAAGGTAGGTCAAAAGGATGGGAAATGAAATTGTCTGTTTGTATATCATTAGTCCATATAAGAGATAGAGTTGTATTGAACATATCCAAGAATGTGCAGTACCTCGTCACACAATCAAAGTTGGAATGAATATCTATATGGGCTGTGAGGTACATCAGGTGCCAGGGAATAGCTATTGGAGAGAGGGGAAATGTATTGTAAGTGTTGGTGCTTGTTTTGCATTTATTATTATTATTATTATTATTTTATTATTTTATTATTTTATTTTATATCAGATTCCTGTTCTTTTCAATAATGAGTCAAACTCTCCAGACTAATCCTGGGGTAAAATGGTTTGAGAAATCACTGGACTAATCTCAGGGTAGAACAGAGACATATCATATAGTTGACAGTATTTAGTATTAATGATGAATGGGAATGTTGGAAGATAGGAATTGTGTTACGGTTTTGGTACACCCCCGGTCTTTTTCCTTTCTCCATCTGCGACCGCGCACCACACGTAACCATCTGTCACTCGACCACCCGCCCTGACGCATTCTCGCGCTCATTTACGCTCGACTCTCTCTGTCCTGCAACGACCGACTCTGCCTCCCGCACACCTCCCCCAGTGCCTCTTGACACACCACCTGTAATGATAGCTCAAATGAACTACCACTAGCCGGACTTCGACAGAGCGAACACCGTAAGCTCAAAGAGAAAAAGAGTAAGAGGATGGTGATAGTCTTCGATCCTTAATCAGTGTTCGGAAACGACAATGACAAGTGGATTAGACTGGGGTGCTACGATATAATGTACAGGTATATATACTGGAGAGAGGTGAGCACGGACCAAGTGCTGTAAATAGTACTGACTAAGTATGGTCAAATGAAAGTACACGGTTGTGAGAAGAGAAGTTGATGATGGGAAAAAGAAGAGTAGCATCGTGAGAGAAGAGCGGAAATTAATAACACGTGCTATGACATCATTGTAGTCAGGTGACCTTTCCCACGGTCACATGCAATGTGTCTAATAATGTGAAGTAAAATGTTGTACAAGTGTTCGTAATGAAAAGTTTGAAAATATTACATATCATAACACTACTCCCTCTTTAAGACTCGAATTCCAGACGAGTCGCGTGAAAGTTCGATTCGGTGAAGTTTTCGTATGGAGAAAATAAAGATTGAAAGTCTGCAGTGGAAAGTCCTCGGAGTTTACGTGGAGTGGAGGGGTTTAGACGGTGGAAATCGGCAACTGCATCAGGGGCAGTGTTGATAATGTCCGAAGTTTCCCATGTACGATCTGTTTCGTCGTACCCTTTCCAGTGTACCAAATATTGAAGCTTTCTTTTTACAAGGCGGGAACCTGCGATGTAATCTATTTCGAACTGTTCTTCTCCTTCTTCGTCAATCTCGATCGCATCTGGTCGTGAGACGGGTTGACCAGGTAAGGTTTCTCTATAAGGTTTGATGCGAGAGATGTTGACAGTGGGGTGAATGCGGATGGAAGATGGAAGAATAAGTTCAACGGCATTTGGAAGAACCCTT
>JBBPQP010000627.1:0-20381 GCA_038092555.1 Boletus subgraveolens
CCACGACTCCGTCTACCGCCTCCCCCGCCCTTCCCGTGACCACCCACTCTCGTCACCCCCCACGCTCTCCTCCTTCCACATCCCCGCCATCCCTGCCATCCCCGCCGCGTCCCCGCCATCGCACACCGCAACACATGCCGGCGGCATTCTCCCCTCCGCCTCTTTCTTCCGTCCGTCCAGACCCCCACACTCCCGCCCCTCCTCTTCCTCCTCCAATTCTCATTCCCGTCCCCCTCCAGATTCCTTTTCCCTTTCTCCAATCAGACCCCATCCCTCTCAGGATTCTGACCTGCGTCGCATCTCAGACTCACCCTCCCTTCGTCGCCTGACCACGCACGTCAAGCGCAGTCGCGAACCTCTCCTCCCCCTCGCCACAACGTTACCCCCCTTCTCTCCCCCTTCCAAACCATCCGATTATCCTCTTCCACCCAACATGCATCCAAACCATTTTTTTTGTTCAGGTATTACACGCGTCTGGCCTAAATTTAGCCTAGACTCCAGTCGCAACGTGGTTCCTCGTGCAGCTCGCGAGAGTCTCCATCGCTCTCACTCGGTCCACGACACTCCACGATTTTCCTCTCCTCTTCCCCACCAGTCCATGTTTCATCCCCTTGTTCAGATACACCCCAGCAGACCCCCATCGCCATCGCCTTCTCCCAACAACATCTTCATATCTGATCCACCCAAAACTTTCCCTCCTTTGTCTGCCATCCCTTCGACTTCCAGAAAGCGTATTTATCAACTATATCCCTCCCGTAATCGTTTCTTTTGTGCTGGTCGTCTCTTGACTGGCGGCGACTCTCCCTGGGCATTCGTCGCATCTCTCGCGCTCGTCATTGCAATATCAGCCACCTGGTTCTCCACTACCTGTGTCTGGTGGTGGCGCAATGAATCTCCTGCCGTCGCCGTCGTGGGGGCCTATATGTGTCTCCTCACCATCTCGTGCATGCTTGCTACAGTAAGCGCCTTCCACCCCTTTCGCTCACAGATCGTCCACCATACCCCTCACATAGGCTTTTCGCGATCCTGGAATTTTACCTCGCGATTTAGATCCGGATCCTCCTCTTCCTGCCACCTCCCCTTCTGATGATGGTGTCAGAGTCCCACTTCCCCGAGACCTCAAGGTTCGGACAGATACGTGAGCTGCACTCATCTCCACACATGTGTCACCTTGACGATCTGTTCCAGTGTGCGCGTCAAGTATTGTTTGACATGCAAAACATACCGCCCACCACGGTCCAGCCACTGTAAATTGGTAAACGACTTGCTTCAGCCATTCTACCCGCATGCTCACTCCACCGCAGTGCGATAACTGTGTCGATAACTGCGATCACCATTGCCAATGGGTGAACAATTGTGTCGGGCGGCGCAACTACACCTTCTTTTTCTCTTTCTTATTCTCCGCGGTGAGTGACACTTGAGCAGTGACGACGATGTTCTCATCTTGTGCCAGGTCTTGACTCTTTGCCTCGTCATCTGTACATCCGCCATTCATCTTTATCTTCTCACCCAAAGAGATCACGTTGATTTTCACGAGGCTCTGAACAGCGGTGTGGGCAGTGCAGTCGCATTTTCGCTGTCGATCCTGGTGGTGTGGCCGGTGACGGCCCTACTTGCATACCACATGAGAGTGGGTGTCGCTACTTTTCTTCGTTGGAATGGACTACTGACCGGACATCCCTTAGCTTCTACTACTGAATATTACCACGATTGAACAGGTTCGGGTATTGATTGCCATGTTTTGAATGTACGATTGATTCCCTCGTACAGATTAGGAATCAAGCACATAAGACGTTGATTCCCGGTGCTCCTCCTCCCAACCCGTTCTCGTATGGTTCCTGGTGGTCCAACTTCGCCGAAGTGCTCTGTCGACCGGCAGGATTTTCATGGTTGAACGCGCACGCGGTTGTGACAGAAGATAAGAGGCGAATCAATCCCGGTCTGGATGAGACAGGATGGGACCACGACGAGCTCGGGGAAGTGAGACCCACAGACGAGTAGAGCAAATCTGGTACTGGTAACTTGCTAGAACGTAAAACATTATCGACGAAACCGCGTGAACACGGCAGTCGGGCCCATCCCGGTCGATCGAAGTAACATCGCGGAGATGAATATTTGAATCTCCGATTAGAAAGTGGTCTTCCGAGGACACGGCATTTCTCTGGTACGCTCGTCATCCCAACTGTCCAGCTGGTCGCGAGGGGACGCCAGAGGTACGACGAGAAGATTATCGTCTACATCGACGACCAAGTGCTGAGGTCGTTTCTGAGTTTAGCTGTGCCTCGACCGATCTGTTGAACGATAGAGATTCGGTTGACCATTGCATAACTCGGCAAATTCGGAGTCACGCCCTGGTAGGTCGGCTCGTGCTGCCCTCCCTATGGAATCGTCCGCCCGGGACCCAAAGTCCAGCGAGTCTCTGCCGTTGACAAGCGCATCGTCGAGACCCCCCAGAAAACCCCGGCAGAAGAAACAGCCAGATTCTCAGCATCCTCCACACTCCGCGCCGGACCCCTCCTCTTCACGCCGTCCTTCTGGCCGTCGGCTCAGCCCAGGCGAGTCCAACCATCCCCGTCCGTCTTCCCCTCTCCGTCCTTTGACTTCCGCTCACCCTCGTGACGTCCTCTGACAGCATCCCGAAACCCAGCGGAACACCCCCAAGACTACGCCCGGTTTGCCGCCGCACGTGGCCCCACTCTACAGCCATATCCTGGCGTGCATTATATGATGAATCACAATTATCCCGTCAACCCTTCTCCCTTCACCCAGCATCAGTCCACCTCCACCTACCCCACCACACCCGCCATGAACGGCGCCAACACTCCAGCTATCCCCGCCCAGTACTACCATATGCACCCCACCGCGTACCCGCCAGCCCCGCACGGATACGCGCCATATCCCCAGTATCCGCAACAGATGATGATGTACGGCTCTCCCCGCCCAAACACCTCCCTTCCTGAACAGCAACAGCAACAGCAACAGCAACAGCAACAGCAACAGCAACAACCACAACAGCAACCACTTGTCAACGCACCGTCCCCTGGCCAGATGCCTGCGACAGTAACGACGGGCAAGAGGAAACGACGATCCGACGGCGCGCGGCCGAGGGACAGAGAATCCGATCACGAGGGTCCTTCCAGCGAAAGTGCCCCACAGCACACCCCACCTACAACTAGCTCTGCTACTCCGATCGATACCAAGAAACGCACCAAAACCCAACGTGCATGCGACAGCTGCCGTAGTCGAAAAATCAGGTCAGCACATCATATTTTTCGACGCATATATCCTGCCTAAAACGTCGTAGGTGTGACGTTCTCGTCGACTCAGACCCACCACTCTGTCAACACTGCAAACAATATGGCTTCGAGTGCACCTTCTTTCTACCCATCACAGAAACCCGTTTTAAAAAGAAAAAGCTCGAAGAGGATGCTCCGGCTGAAAAGGAAATGGAAAAATTTACCGACCTTCAACGAAATACATTGTCCCCCCAGACAGAATCTCAGATGGATCGTCGTGTTTATGGTCTGTTTTACAGCTGCTCCGCCGATCACTGAGCTGACATCTAATTCGGTCCTAGGGCCAACCACTGCAGTACATTTGTTACACTCACAAGCTACGATATCTTCTCGCATATACGAAAGCTATGATCAACGGTATCATCACATGTGGGAAGTATCAAAGAACGGGGACGGCGTTATATCGGTACAAAACATGCCTCCGGATGACAAACAGATGCCGCACCCCAAGCCAATGGACTTGCGGCTCGATCCTGAAGTCGTTCAGAAACTTGTGAACGCCTATTTCAAGGATATTGCCCCGACACTACCTATCATCACACAAACGGAATTCCTTTCCAACCCTTCCCCGCCACCGATCTTACTTTATTCGATGTGTCTCGTGGCAGCCGCTCGGAGAGAGGTCCCGCAATCTGTTTTTGACTCGATCCGGTACGCAGTCAACAGTGTAATTAAAACAGAAGATGTTCTATCGACAGCATCCATCGCGAACGTCCAAGCATTGCTAATACTAAGCATGGTTGGCGACTGTCATTCACAATACGTACCCAACGCGTTGTCGGCATTGTGGATTCGACTTGGTACTGCAGTACGCATGGTAAGCGTTGACGCAGCGAAGCAATCACGTTTATTTGACAATTAGTCTAGGCCCAAGATCTTGGCCTTCATCGAGCAGAGTCGGTAAAACAAAACATAGAACTCCGACGTCGGTTATGGGGAGTCTGTGTCATCTCTGACAGGTGGTATGAAGAATCCCGCGTTGTTTCAAAATGTTATCAGCTGACCCATGAGAAGGCTAAGTTTGACGTATGGCCATCCATACATGATTGATGTACAAGATTGTGATGCGCGCCTACCATCCTCCGGAGACTCTAATGATCTTTATATGGACGAACTCGTTCGACTGAGCGTGATACTTGGCCGCGTATTGAAGACGATATACAGGTATGATTGTGGCTTGAAAGTGTTTGTGTTCTCTGATGCCGATTGTTCGCCAAGTCCTTCTGGCTTAATGTTTACGACAGACGAAATGTTGTATAGTTTATTAGCCGATTTGGAGAACTGGAAAGCCAATCTCCCGGAAAATCTCAAATATCGAGGCCCTGATACTCCTCAAAACGCAGGTGCGACAGGAGACGAGGTTTCACTTTCTCCCTGAGCGTACTCACAAAAGTCCGTTTCAATCAGGTCTCCTGCATCTACTTTACTCGTGTGTCTGCATGATATTCTGGCGTGTCTTCATGCGGATATCGTATACATGTCCAGCGCATCTTAAATTCGGGTTGACAGTGGAGACCTGGAGCGCACTGGTTCAGCTCACCGGAGAGTCAATCGACTGGCTCGATGCCCATGAACACATGTACGATATATGGCTTCTGGTCGCATACGCTGCAACATCATGTGCGTTGGTACAGGTATGTTGCGATATTGGTGGTAGTATTTCAAGTGTCGAGCTGCATTCTAGTATCATACATGGGCTCGGCGACAAGACGCGGACGCTGCTGCTAAACTACGGAAACTGCGGGACTGCGTACGTAGGTGGGAAGGATCAATATCTCCTGATCACATGTCTGCCCGACGCAAGGCGAGTGCTTTGTTGCCCATAGGGGTATTATACATTGTGACCTTGCACGATCTAGACTGCTGAAATCATCGCGCTACTCTATGAGGCGACTCAAGGACCACCACTTCCGCTCGATCAACCGCCTTTACTCAACCCGACCGGAGGGGTGAAAGGCAAACAACCGTTATGTGGGTTAGAATACAAGAAAGACCCTTCGCGTCCTGGTGGTGGGGTATTTATTGCACATGGCGAAGCGCGTCAAGGAGATTACGAAGGAATACCTCAGGGTACCATTATCACGTCATCAGATGAGGAGTCTGATGGTAAGGATGTCATTCCATGTGACATCTATGACAGACTCAGGGCTGCCTCCATAGGTCGACCAGAACCACTCGATTGCCGTGGGTCATCCCTGGTCAACATCACACCATTGACCTGTAGTCAAATGGAAGGTGATGAGAACGGCTCGCCGTCGGCGTTCCCAAACATGAACCCGGCTTTGAACAACGTGACAAGCCAGACACCGGGAAACGTGCAGGTGTTGAATGTACTTGACGTTCCTCAGGCGTCAAATACATTGGAACAGTTTGCGATGGCAGATGTTGGCCTCTTGGAGGGCATTCCTGGTGGGATGTTTGACTGGGGTATGTATCATTTCATGCACGGTTGTGATATCGAGCCAAATATTTATGCGCCACAGGGCAGTGGGATTCGTTCTTTGCGCGTTTCAACCCATCCAACCCGGTAGCGGAGAAAGGAGACCATGGTGGTGTTTCTGGAGGGATAGATGGGGGGTGAGACGGATGCATGGGGGAGTGTTGGATTTGCAACATGTACATATGTGTAAAAATGATAGCTTACTGACTGCTAATCGACGACTTCGCATGTTCGGTTTACTTTCTGTACGCGACGACTATTCCACATCTCTACTTAATTCTATACCCCCTTCCCTTTCTCCACGCTCTTTTCTATGGCCCAAATCGCACACGAACAGAGACCCCGCATATCACAGGTCCTTCCGACGGTAAAATGCTCCAGTTGTGGCCAGCCTGTGCCCCTCACCACCCTCGGCGACCATGTATGCCCCCCGCTCCCTCCTCCGAATATGCTCTCCCTTCACAAGCCTCCAATGTCCCCCAAATCCGTAGCCGCCCTCTTGCCACACCGACTGCAGTCCCGAGTCGCGAGATCAGATACCCCTCCCCACATGTCTTCTTCTGAGAAGCCCTCCGAAGCCGGCGAACGAGTTCTTGCGCCGAGTCGTGATCCGTTTCAGCGCCTACCGCCGGACAAGTCCAATATGGCCGTCAATTTCCCCTTGCCAAGAACTTCCCCCAGATCATTTGATCGTGATCCTTCCCAGTCCCCAGCCGCACGCACACCACCACCTCCCGAGCGTGTCTCTACCCCGGTCCGTGATGCCATACCGCCCGCCTTGCAGCGAGTCAGAACCCCTTCCAATGCGAGCCGTCTCAGCCCAGTCTCACCCGCACGAGCTGCTTTTCCCATGCCATTCGCCGAATCCGCTGGTCATCTTACCCCCGCACGTCCAACGGCCCTTTCATCCGCTCGAAGAGACAACCTACCCCTGACACACCAACCATTGACACCACCACCACCATCTTCATTCACCAACCGTGCATCTTCGAATGCGACGCACCCATCAACTATCCACCACCGTCCCTCGTTCGAGCGTGCACCCATCTCGTCAACAGTACCCACTTCGCGTCCGCCCCTTGATAAACCTCGTCCGTCCCTGGACAAGCTTCGCCCTTCTTGGGATGCCCGGACCCCTTCTCTTGACCCACACCACCCCTCTACAGAGCAAAACACATCAGCCCTTCCTGGTGCGCCCTTAGCCAGACCGCCCAGGACGGCTGTTCCGACTCCCGCTCCGGGCACCGTACCATTCCCATCCTCAGCGCCCATTATACCACTTCCCATGTCAGCGCGACCACCACCACCGCCTCCGCTATCTCTTGCGCCCTCCCATGCTCGTGGTATGGCCCGCGAGGTCGACACGAAGATTGGCGGTGAAGCTGGTATGGCCGGTGTTGGTCGAAGGGGTTTCGCGGCTGCTGCAAGAGCCGCCATGTTTTCTACTTCCCGTTCACCTTCTCATCAACCTGCGCACGTTACGACGCTAGGCGATGGCCATCGGATCAACGTACCTCAGTACTTGAACACCAATCCCACCACCTTTGGTCATGTCATCCAAGGTAAGTCTTTCATCTGACCCTAGCGCCATACATTTTGATCATTCTACACAGCCGCCATAACCCCACCTCTGTCCCCGAACTCGGTTCAGACATCCTCTCCAGTCTCTCCCTTTCCCGTATCACCGGACTCTCCCGGGAACCGCACTTCTACCAACGGACCGTATCCTAATCTTCCAAGCCCTCATGATGCAATGTTTCGACAGTCTCCAGCTCCAGCTTCTAACGACAAAGCTCTCCCTCTTCCGTTTTCCCTTTCTGACATCCGCATCGCATCACCTTCGCGCTCGCCTTCCCCGATTCCCAATCCTTTTGAACGTCGTGTTAGTGGTGAAACAATCACACAATCTCCCATGCCAGACCCCCACCTACCTCTTCCGTTCCTCGACGTCCTGAAGCCAGAGCTGGATCCTGAGAACGAATCTGACGATGAGAGCGTGTATACGACGCACTCGGACCCAAAAAAGGACGAAAATGTACCATCATCACCTTCTGCGGACTCGGATGTCGGCTTGGCCTATGCGTGCGATTCCGATGATGATACGCCTGTGGTCATGCCCCTGGACGTTCGCAAGTCCGCTGTGAGTGAAGGCACAAACAAGGTCAAATTTCCTACTGCTGCGACGTCGGATCGAAGACAGGCTCCCGGACCTTCCCGCCAATTATCGGCCGCGTCATTGCGGTCTGCAATATCTGCTCACTCAACGGCGACGTCTTTCGCTGGCTCTGTTCGTGTTAGGAGTACATCTGCAGGAACGCAGAGTACAGCAAAGTCGATCGGTGCCTTAGAGCGAGCTATGGAGACTTTGATAGAAGAAGGCGCGTCCGTTTCTATCCTTGCTTCAGGTTCGGTCCTAGCCTCTATAGGCGGGTCCGGGTCTGGCAGAGGTGCTGGGAAACCAAGTCGATCGAACACGGTACCGGGGCCTGCTTCTCCCGAGCAGAGGCCTCCCAAGTTGCCCACACGCTCCCACACTAACCCCTCTCAGCCGCATGTTCACTCTGAGCGTGTAGGCTTAACCGGCGAGGTTGCTCGGATACGGAACAGGGTACCAGCTGAGCGGAAAAACCGAATGTGCGCAGGGTGTGATTCCAAGATCGAGGACGGAAGGTGGATACAAATGGATGGTGGAAATGTCTTGTGCGAGCGCTGCTGGAAAAATATGTATCTGCCAAAAGTTTGTGTTCTTTGCTGTGCCTTGTCAGAAGGCTAACGATTACTGCAACAGTGTCGACGCTGTAATCTGCCTATTGAAAAACAGGCAGTGTCTTCGAGAGACGGTCAGTTGAAGGGGAAATACCACAAAGAATGCTTCAATTGTCACATGTGCCAAGTACTCGGTTCTACTCGTTTCCAGAAAGATGTTTCTAACGATACCGTTTCAGAAACCATTTCCTGACAAGGAATTTTACGTCTTTGACGGGAAACCCTTTTGCGCATATCACTACCATGAAGCAAACAACTCTCTATGTGGTGCATCTTCTTGTGGACAACCTATTGAGGGTCCGTGTGCTGTGACGCATTCGGGGAAACGATATCACCCTGAGCACCTCCTCTGTGAATTCGAGGATGGGTGTAAAGAAAGACTTGAAGAATATTGGGAAGTTGACGGTCAAATGCTTTGTGAACGCCATGCTGCCTGTATTGGTAGCCGCGATAGTGGTTGGACACGAGGACACGATCCTGCTGGTGATACGCAAATGGGAATGGCACCAGGCACAGATGAGGGAAGGATGATGAAACGCATGACGCGATTCATTGACCTAGGAGCGGGAGGGGACGATGATCTCGATATCAGATAATGGACCTAATTAATGGACCAGGGATTTGGCTTTTGCCCACTTCTTATGCATTTTCACCATTTGTTGGACCCCTATTCGTACATTTGTGGCATCCAGCTTCATACTCTGTTTTACCCGCTTCAATGCATCTGGAAGTATACCATTTCTTTTCGTTTTGTCGGTACATTAGGTTTTCCTGCTTGCGAATTTTGGATTGTTCCCAATCTCGTCCAGCACGCGGTCACAGTGATACAACCTATTTACTACGGTGTCCGTAATTCAGCACATGAATAATTCATATCCTCGATTACCCTCCCAACCAAAGCAATCTCTTCACGCCGTACTCCATCTTTGCATAAATGCTCGTCGTACGCTGTGCCTCTGACACGCTAACGCCAGGCGTTGAGTTTGAGGTGCGATCACTGCACGATTTTGACACACTAACCTGACTATATCTCGCTCGGAGATGAAATCGTCTCCTGAGGCGCCACCGGTCCCTTCGCAGGCTCTCCTGATGGCATCTACGATCAGGTCAACAGCCTCTTTACACGATGTAGCACTAGCGAGGTCATCCGCAGGTTCTGTATACATGGACCCATTCCGTAGATGCGTGCAACCTATGGGCAACGCTTTAAACGCAGCGAACGAGGTATCGTCAGATCCTGTACGGTTCCCCGAGATCCCTGACTTGGACGTAGCCCGAGTGTGCATCATTCTTAATAGCCTGTTTCCTGCGTTGTTTTCACCCCCGGGAGTTGTCTTGCTGTGCTCTTCAGCATGGGTGCTGTCAGAGTCATCAGATTTCGAGATGTCCACCGGGTTGTTTCGGTACGAATAACTCGTCGTCCGCGAGCTGACGAGATTCGTGTTGAGCCAAATGACGGAAAAACCAGCATTTTGGGTAGGATCCCGGCTTGCTTCTTCGAGAGGTGACAAGATGTAGGCGCCTACCGTAGAAAGTGTGAGGGAGCATGTTTTTCGGATACATTTCGAAATGACCTTTTGTGATGTTTGTGATCATTCCGAGCGGTACCCGAGTATAGAGCTTCACTTTCTCGAGGGTATAGTCATAGCTCTGTATTTCAATCCAGATTATCCCTAGTTGATAGGAGGGGACTGGAAGCGTACGACAATATAAAGTGCACGAGCACTCTTTGATTGGACGTGAAACGGTATCCAACAAACGACATCATCTAACCCACCAGCAATAGTACTTTCTCTTCGAATTTGTCGCTGACCTTGACGTTCAGTTGCTCTGGCGCAATGAGTGTCCACCCTGCCAAGAGGGGCTCTCCTTCGTCTAGGACACGGGAGACAGAAGTGGCAATTGCTTCTGCACGAATTCTCGACAAGCGAATGAGTTCCCGTGGATCTGTTGACTGCAGTTTGAGAAGGAACTCTGAGAAGACAGAGATGGTCCTATGTCCAAGCATGAAGTCGATCACGGCTTGACAGAACCAGTCACTGAACGTGGCGCTGTACATTCTTGCCAAAGAATTGACACCGTCGTTGAAGAGGCCACCAAGGTCGCGCTTTCCAGTCCTGAGGACGATTCAGCGTCGGATGTAATCATTGTATTGTAGAGAGTACCTGGTGAAGTCACCCTGGCAAGTTTGGTGAGCACACAAAACTCTGCATGCAGACGGGGCGGCTTACTTTTAGGGCGGAAGTTCCTGCACTAGCATCAAAGTGCATAAGCCGAAATCTTGAGGTCGAGTGAAATAGACTCACTACGCGCGACTAATTGCGTCACCGTTGTTGGCCCAAACTGTCCGATGTCACAGATTAGTCCGGATGCGCGGTGAATCACAAGCCGATACAAACCATCGTTGGATACTATGTCCATTCCTGACCGTCCGTTCGGTGGCTTGATGGTAAGCCCGACGGCCTCTAATTGCATGCCGAGAACATGACGAGCAAAAGCAGACTGGTGAAGTCTATAGGTACAGTGAACACGCGGTGTAAATGCTCATACCTGAATGACGTTGGTCCTGTCCAGGCAATCAATGCAATTAACGCGGAAAACACCTTTCTGTTTCGATAGAAGCATATGGTCAGAAATCCAGAAATACCTAACCGTGACATTGTAAAGAGTGAGCAGGAGTGTAGAGAGGGGATAGCCAATCGCACCCTTGACTCTCAAACGTTCGCTCTAGCTCAGCGATAAGTTTCGAGATGTTCTCGTATCTATCTCGATTGAGACATATGGACCGCGGCGCAGAAGTATCCGATCACACACTTCATCCCTCTCGTCTCGTGATGGAAGTCATACTCGCAATAGCTGGATAATCGCTAAGCTAATAAATACACCAATCGCGGCTGGTACTGACCGAATATCCTTGTTTTCTATTCGTTTCGCGTACGACTTGTATGCATTGGTCAGAGTACTTTCCTTTCCTGTTTGCTCTGCCAGATTCACTATCGTCTAGTGATGATAAATCAGACCGGCGTTTAGGTCAACTGTCAAAGGTAGCTTGCATGTGGCCCATAGACAGGGATGGTGCGCTGGAAGTGTCGCTTCATGGCGTCCAAATTCTGCTCAGATGTGCACTCGGGCGAGAGGATCGGGGGCGGCTTTATACTGTATCCTGATTGCGTCCAGCAAAGCGGGACTTCGGAAGCTAGGTGATTACATCTACTTTCGGGAGTGGGTTACTTACCCGAGCCACGGATCTGGACAAAGCTGAAGACGTTCGATATTCCATTTGTCTATTGGGGATATAAACAATACCGGGTCATGCGTTGAGCACCATGACGTACCTTTATTCTCATGATTGTTTCCGTTTCGACAAAATTCGCCACATGAGCCGCTTCATCTACACCTCTTCGTTGGTATCGAAGTCCAGCTCTGTATCTAGAGCGTCTGGATGCAATCAAGTAGTCCACACGCGAGACTGAGTTATGCTCTAACGTAGAGGAAGTCGTTGGGAGGTCGAAAGAAGATGCCTGAAAGTGACCTTGCACAATCGGTAACACGTACGAATGCATCTGGAGAATTCACTATGTGCATTGTCTTCATTTCATGGAGGGCACTTACTCCTGCCTCTATAAAAGGTTTTGAAAGCCATTCGTTCCACCAGAATTCTCGGTTAACTCGTCTCCAAAGCGGAAGCGTCGAAAACGGTTCGACAAGGGGATCGACTTTCGAGTCTGGATGCTCAACCGAAGGATCTGGAGGGAGGGCATTGAGCTTAGCAAGTAAGTGATCTTCCGTACGTGACCTCAGAAACTGGCCATGCTTGTTCTGTAATGAACTCGTTATATCTGTTTAAACTTTGGTTAACTCGGTAGCCACTCGACGGCAAAATACCTACCGAAATGATAAGCGAAGTACATGCAACCCTTAACATATTCCCTGACGCATTCGCGGACCACCCTGTCTTCGAGTTCTGCGTGTCGTTCTTCCACTGAGTCCGGGGGAGGCGCAGCCGATGCTACGATTGTATCAATGACGGCTGTGGGTTCCCCTTGCGCGCTCTGAATGATAGAATCCAAAGGCTGGTGTTCGTCAGACCCTGTGACCGAGTCGTGTGTCGAGGTAGGTTGACGCCTGGAGAGTCTTGCCCAGAATGACATTCTGTCTGCGATTGCTTTCACTACGTTGGAATTTGCCAAAGATTCGCTTGATGTTGGCGTTGATGTCCCAGAGGACGGGAGCGATGGGAGAGGTTCTTCAGCCTGGATGTCGTCGAAGGTGTCCACCACAGGGCTCATGATCTTCACATCGTTCTTGTCTGCGAATTTGACACGAGCATTACCTGTGGACTCCCCCCTTTGGGAGGCTAAGGGTAAATCTTGTGCATCATCGTCGGAAATGTGGTTTGGTGAGACGATGGTATCAAGCACATGCTGGGCACGATCCTTGATCAAAGGAATCGCGCGCACAGACTTCACAGAATAGATAGAATGGTTCTGGTCGAACACTGTTTGCGCAATAGGAAAATGTATGAGTCTCGACTTCAGCCAAGGGAAAATCGACTCACAACACCCGACATGTGACCTAGCAGTAATGACTAGTAGATACGATGCTGTCGGGGTCACTGCTTAGAATGAAGTCCTCAACCACGGATTACAATTCTGTACCGTTAAAGAGATCCATGATGCCCACTATGCCGTATACTACGACACTGGACTCCCAGTCGAGAGATGAGTCGTTTCCGTCGCATTGGAGTTCTTGAATCCTTGAATGCTTGCCCCAAGGGACACGGACGGGTGGAAGGGAAGGCGAAGGCCCTGGCAGATGAGGGCGCATGACGAGACCCTCATCTGTGGCAATAATAGCGATGCGCTCGTATGGGTGCGGGTGAGGAACCGGGGGAAGGACGAAGCTTGGCTGTGGTACGACACCCGTCGCCATGTCATGGTCGGGCGGTCCGTGGGATGTTTGTGGTACTATGCGAGAAGCGGTTGGCTTCGAGCTCGTGGATTGACTAGCAAAGAATCGTTTCATGGACAAGGAGAAGAAATATTCGTCAATTTCATGAATCCTTTAATTGACAACAGCATCCGAAATTTGGTGGTCGGCAACTCGAGAACAAATTACATTGACAGAATACAACATCACGCTTGACCTGCAATCACAGGCGGGTTCGTAGAGGTTTGGCCCTCAACACGAACATCGTATCCATAACCTTTACCAGGAACTTCTCCGGGACCATCGTAATGCAACTTAGTGATGTCGTAGTTGCCTGTTCAAGTTAACGACGTCAGAGCAAAGCATATTATCAGACATTCTAGTCATACCGATGAACTGCCAACCATCTTCCTTCACATGGTAAAGGTTACACGTGTTGCCCGAGAACGCATCCCGGTGAGCTGCGGCGTAGATACTTCTCCTCCCAAGCTCCTGAGCTTCCTCCACTGTGAGGTCCCACCGGTATCCTTGGTCCAACACACCATATGCGAATGTGCTCCCCGATCCCACGGAGAAAAGATCACCTTTCAGGCGCGTACCATCGGAGTCTACATAGAATAATGCAGGGCCCTTGAAGGGATAAGCCGTCGTCGATGAATAATGGGTAGCTGTTAGGGCTTACTGTCTTGTCCCAACCACAGATCATTGTACCCTGGCCATGGCATGAGAGGAGGTTCGTCAACAGGTGACGATGGACGTACCATGCTCAGACCCATGCCCTTGTAGCTGTACATAAGATTGCTGAGATATTTACTGGCAGCAGACACTGAGATTCGCTCGCGATTTCTGAGCTCGTGGAGGCGACAGGGGACCGCCAAGTACGTTTCCCAAAATTGACAGTCGGCTGATCAGGTGAGTGAATTCGTGGACAAACGAGAGTTATCGTAGCATTGCACCTGCACCACCAGCCATCGTCCCCAGTAAATAGGGATTGATTTCAAGGACTTTCTTTACAGTTCCAGTGGCTGGGCATCATCAAAGGTATCAGGTAGGTGCACCCACTGAGTTAATGTTGAATCCCACCTATGTAGCTTCCAGCAGTAGCCCGGGAATCGACAGCAACAATGACACCACCTTGGAATCTGAACGCTAAAGTTGTGGTTCCGTGCCGGATCTTGATCCTGCACGATGGGTCTGCGTGATCATCCGTGTGGAGCCTCAAGAATGCAGCTGGCTTTGTTGGAATGAGATGATGAATGATGCTTGAGAGTGTCTGCTTACGTCTGGGATGGACGGAATGGCAAAACTCGGTACACCTTTGGCCAGACTACCATAGCCGGCCATAGACCCCCACATGGCGTCGGAGCAATCATCGTCGTCGTCAACGATGGAGGCATTTCGCTTTTGCATGTGGGATACTGCGCCGGTCCCTGCGAACCGCTGAATGAGACTGTTCATGGTTGTGATGGAGTGATCAAGTCAAGTATCGCTAGCTGACGCGGCTTGGAGTGCGCGACGCGTATGGCTTGTTTGACTCTGTTTATACAAAGAACTATCCTACATCCTTGGTCTCTAGTAGATCTTCTCGTGTCAACCTCATCACAGTTTCGCAACAGCCTGGAGCGCCCTCCGGAGGTCATCCTTGAGATCCTGTATACATGTTAGTATATTGGTGAAGATGTGACATGTTCGTGACTTTCCTCGACCTCTTCGACCCCGATGCTGAGGCGGACAAGGAGAGGGTTCTCCCGCGGATCTGCCTTGATGCGCTGTTCAACCAATGATTCCACACCCCCTAGACTCGTAGCAGGCTTCGAAACGGATCAACTCACGAAGTAATGACATGTAGATCCTGACGTACCACAAAATATTCGAGGCTATGCGGGAGTGCCTCTGCCTGGGGCCGTCGTGCAAGCTGCCATTTCCACGTCAACACTCTACCTCAAAGAGATTGACTCCAATAGAACACACAAGGATAGAGAAGGTGGCGTTGTAGCCACCCTCCATTTGTGACCGTGGGTCAAAGCCTCGTTCATTCGTACCCTGTAAGCTAGAGTGCCATACTTTCGTGATGACGCCGCCCGGAATGCCGTCGAATTCCTGGTCCTCTGGGACAAGGGTAGCCTTGTACAGCCACTGCGCAATCTCCGTCCCGCTTGCTGACTGTCTCGGAATACGGAGGTGCATCGTACGAAGAGATCGCAGAAGAAGCCACGACTCCAATGAACCCATCATATTTCCCAGGTAAACACGATCTCTCCATAACTAAGCATCGATTGTTGAATGGCGGTTGAAAGCATTTAAAGAGAAACTCACTTCTTCTCTTTCTTCAGCCGTCTTGACGAGCAAAATCCCACAGAGCAGATCGGAATGACCTCCGAAGTATTTTGTGCCTGAGGATAATTTTGTGGCTTTCAGAACTTGAGATGCAACGGCCCAGGACATACCACTGTGGAAGATACAGTCGGCACCAAATTTGAAAGGGTATTGAAGCGGCGGAGGACCAAACGTTGAGTCGATAAATAACTTCCCGCCCACTGCGTGGATCTAATATCGCAAACAAGGTGAGTAGCTTCAATGTGAATTGCACCCGCTATACCTTGTCTGCATAATACTGGATGTCGCTGGTTCTAGTCGTCAGATGTACACTACACACGAAACCCCAGACCCTGACTCACCGAGACACGCCTGTGGGGTTGACTGGGGTTTCGAGCCAGCACAAATCACCCTCCTGATACTCGTCTTCGAGGTCAATGATGGGAGTCTCTTCGAATCTTCCTCTCAGGTAGACCTCGATAGCACCGTGACACCCCATGTATCCTCCAGAGATAGCGATGCGCTTCGGTTTGAAATGCGCGAGAGCCTTGGCATCAGCCAAATGAGCGAACCATTCTTCATTCATAACGCATTCATAACTTACTGAAGAAGCAGCAGCCAAACCGGATGCATATGTGATGGCGTGACCGTGCTAGAAAGCTGGCAGTTGGGATTTTATTGCTGTGGGAGCGTCAAGTAGACACATACGTTGATTTTCCCTAAAACTTGGTCCACGCGTGAGGATACACTTTGCGAGTATCGAGCATATACATGTCGATCAGGGTCCATAGCCCCGAGACCATTCGGATCACCATCGGGGACTGCCCTGAAAGCTATCAGGCATCAAGTACCGACGTGAGTGAACATCAACTTCGTCAGTAGTGGAGAAGGATACTTGCTCGACGTCACGGATATCGACGGTGCAACCTCTGTACTTACGGCATGATCCCCATGGACGAGGAGCGTACCACTTAGTTGGCCCGGTGCAGTGTCCCTTGGAGGCATGGTATCGATTTCTAATGTATCTCAGACACAAGCCTTTTGTGGGAAGCAGAAATTTGTCTGGTGACTCCGAGTGGTCACCCGACTAGTTGATGACTCGGACATGGACAGGCGGCCGGGCCGATAGGTTACACTAGTCTGGTGGCCGGACCCGTTCTATGAGGCAAGGTCACCAGACTAAGGTTACACATCAACTAAACCTCCGAAGCGAAACAGGTATATTCCAATTTCTACTGCATTGTAAGGTAGTACACGAGATTCAAGTTCGTCTGAGACTTGCTCGATATGCCCATTCTGAGTGATCCCTGTCAATTCTCAAGGTTGTTCGCTTCCTGCTGTCCCTCGGAGGGTCGATTTCGTGCGTGCCGCAAGAGCCGATACATCATCTCTACCCACTCCTGTACACCTCCCTCGCCGATGCCTTCAACCCACTTTTGTGATTCGTTCTTCTTTTCTAAGTCCACCCATGCAGTTCGCAAAACATCCCTGTTGGCGTACATCTCTTTCTCCCAAGGAGTAACTTTCGTGACTGGACAGTCACCGGACTCCGCGGCATACGCGAAAAGATCATCACGATAGTCCCATTGCTCCGCCTCGCTGAAACGAAACCATGCTTTGGCGAGCCGGAGGGGTGGAGAAGCTCCTGCCGCTACGAGAGCGCGCGATCTTGAAAGAGTATTGTCTGCCTCTTGTTTCAAGTCAAGTGAGGCAGGGTCAGCAAAGGCCCGAACTACTGCGCGGGCCTGGGCTTCTGCGACAGGAAGTGGCGCAACTTTGAAGAGGAGTGTCATAAACGCCACCGAGGACACCGGGTAATGAGATTGCAACGGAAACAAATATTTAGCCAGGGGGAATACGTGGCAACGTGAATTGTAGAGATCGGATAAGAGGGTTGGATGAAGGGAAACATCGCCGATTCTAATCGTGTCGTCATCGAAAAAGGGGAAGTCCATTTGGAAGCCAGTCGCTAAGATACAGTGGTCGATGTTTTCTTCGACGATGCCCTGCTCAAAGAGGACTCGACCACCGTCGTAGAAATGAAGGGGCTTGCCTCTCAGTTTGAAATTTTGGTTATCTTGAGGAACCGACCCTGATACAGAGTGAATGACAGTCCGAACGCGATTGCACATCTCAGCGGCGATGTCTTTGCCGCTGGGCCCACCCCCGACGACCAGTACTTTACGACCAAATCCATTTGGACGTCGATACCACGCCGAGTGAGTAGCCTTATTGGTCGTTATCCAATGATCGAGTCCTGGTATGTCTGGCACGTTAGGAAGCCTGTAATGACCATTCGCGACAACTAGGTTATCAAATTCTAGTGCTTCGCCGGTGGAAGTCGTAACTGTCCAGTGATTATGAATCCAAGTCGCATGGGCGACGGTGACGTTGAACCGGATAAGGGGAATGAGGTTGAAATGAGACGCATAGGACTCTAAGTAGGCCTGGACAGTGGCGGCCACGGGAAACAACGGAGTAGAGGGCGGAAATAAATATTCCGTATAACCCATAACGGGATGGGGGAGATTGGTTGTCAGTGAATCGTACAGCGGGGTGAGGGGTGGGTCGTCGATTGGTGGAGCGGGATACCTGTTCAGACCCGGTGACCCGAGGCTCTTCAACCTTCGGGTAGAAAAGGGTTGATAGCCTAAAGCGCGTACCATATGCCTCCGACTTTCGAGCGGGACTCATAAGCAATCACGCTCCAGGAGCCTCTCTTGAAATACGATGTTTGGGATAGATATTTAAGCACAGCTAACCCTGCTGGACCAGCGCCGATTACACAAATACGTTTTGATGGCGCCTGATTAGCTTGACTCGTCATGATCAAGGGGAATAAATCTTGTTGTGAGGTTACAAGGTGAATTACAAGGTGAGGTGGTGGTCCAGTGCACAAACTAAAACATCCGTCACTGTATCCCACTGGCGGTGACTCGTCGGGTCAAATGGGGGTCACCAACCAATAGCCCGGCCCGGGGGTACTAGTAGGGGAGACTGAAGGTGCGCCGGCTTAGTCAGCAGCCCCGACTCTTCAGGTGAACTCCCATTCCAACGATGAATGGATCCACTGAGTCAGCCAATGAAGCTAAGAACAGTTATCAGGTGAACTTCTATAGTTCATATGGTAGCCCAGCGCTCAGCGGTGAACGTATTCACCAACGCTGATAGTGCAGAGTCGTATGTAACACTAAGCGATCACAGGACGATCCGAGACGAGAGGGGGTCACCGTGAGGACGTGATGTAGTTTTGGAAAAAAACTCATCGTCCGTCATCTCTGGCTGCCCACGCGATAGGGGCGTGTCTCTGGCCCGCAGCATCTATTTCAGAATGTTTTCACAAGTTGGACGGAGTCAGCACTTGCCGAAATGATTGCATTCACGAAGGCACGCTGTTCGATCTCGGAAGGATGCTTCATTAAACAATGAAATCACGATTCAAATGTGGCGTAGTTCAATTTGGATGTCTTGTAATAGTAATTGAAAGTTGTTGGTGCAGCCCATTCCATGGCAAGTCGGCAATTTCAAGGGGGTACGTAGTACACTGAAGCGGAAACGGGCCACATGAACGTTTACGTAGAGCCTGTAGATTTGTGGTTGCCACAATTGCTTTGATGTCACTGCGTAATCGTGTTGACAGATGGAATGGTGGAATGACAGCTAACAGCGTTGTTTCGGGACATTTGTTTGATCTTAGCGGGAACAACTTGAATGGGATTGCGGGAGATCCAATTTGCACCACAAATCTGTGGATGGATTGTTGCCCGTCAATTGTGGGTGCCCCGTTGGCGATATAGCCTAAAGGCGGCGCGTCCGAGGTGGCTTCGACTTCAAACAACAACATGCCCCTCAAAAGTCTCCCAGATCGCTTCGACGCCGCCACTCATGACGAGCTCGACAAGGCTGTGAATGAAGCCTTAGAAGAAGATATCATTGACGTCCGTGGCATCACCCACCTATTAGTAGTACTAACTGCGATCATTGATTGCTCAGAGGAGCACTTGGACACAAAGTACCTCAGTGCGATTCAGGCAAAAAAACTGATCAAGACCCATGATGAGTTACGGGATATGCTCGTCGCCGCTTGGAAGCGCAAATCATACCGCGAGATTCGAAACCTCGGTGCGTGTCCACGACCGGTGCCTAACATCTACTAACGACTAGTTGATCATTCCGCCAGCCATTCTCGCAGCACCGGAAGCACCGGCGCCTACACCCATAACAGTAACTGGTGTTGGTCAGGGTCAGTACTTCCCATCGCACCAGTTATCCACTGGCAAAACCACGGAATAACCTCATTTGCTAGATCTACGTCAGAAATTATCAGGGTCCTTTGAGGCAAAGTACCGTGGCGCAGCCGTTGCCGGCTTCTACGAGTACTTGACACACAACGAAAAGCTATTCAAGACCGTGGACAATCCCCGGTACTACGCCAAGCTCTGTTCCATTGTCCAGAGTTCAGGCACCGGCAAATCAAGGATGTAAATTAATCTCACTCTCTCTTACATGCATTTGTCGCTGAATCGACCTCAGTCGAGCAAGAAGGGCGCCATAGTGATTCACGTGAACCTTTCGAGAGATATTCCTCGAGGGTATCAAAGAGGGCGATGAAGAACGCGTAGCAGATGGCCCGG
>JBBPQP010000628.1:0-20379 GCA_038092555.1 Boletus subgraveolens
GGCCAATCCAGTGTCTGCGCAGATACCTGGTGTGATGTCTCCCAAAGTTTGGCTTCTTCTAGATCCGCATATCAGATGGCGACCTTGATCTTTTGCGTGTCGGTGAGTCTGATACTCGTCACCAGGAAGTCGACCTGTTCTAAAAAATGAGGTAGGTGAGTCAGAACCTTCCCATTGAATCTGGGTGTGTCTGTGGTGCCTCGACGAGGCAACTGAAGGAGGTAGCTGGGGGAAGGCATGGATGATAACGAAAACGGCTGCAAAAAGACAGCGATGTGCGGTGATGAAGACGCGGGTAGACGGCAATGATGAGGATGAGGGAAAAAGTCGCGAAGGTTGTAGAGCGCACGGGAGCTGTGAGACCACGAGGCCCAAGAACAACCGAAGGATATGCGTGTGAAGGCTGGGATCTGCGAGTGCTGAAGGCAATGACGAAAGAAGAGGGCCTGTTGAGACCATGCACGATGATGGAAATGATCCCTGGGCAATCCTGGCTACAAGCAAGGGCGAAGGGGATTTCCCATTGTAGAGAGATGGTGATGGGTGATGATCTGGGTGATGGTGCGGCGATAACGAGGGTCGTAGAGCGCATGCAAGGGGCAATGATGATGACTGCAACCAAAGGGTATGCGAATGAAATGGTGAGAGGAGGGCGCGTGCGTGAACATTTTGGACCCGACAACGACAGAAGGGGGTCTCATCCCCAGCGCGAGTGACGATAATGACGATCGAACAGAAAGCCCAGCCATGAGCGAAGGCCAAGGGGATGTGAGCTAGCGGAGAGGCGATGATAGGTGATGATGAGGGTGATGGCGTTGGTGAAGGTCGTAGCACGCAACGACAGCGACTGAAGGGTACGCGCGTGAACGCTGGGGTCTGTGCTGGAATGACAATGACAGCGAAAAGGAGGGATCCTGTCTGGGCCACAAGTGGTGGTGGTTACAATCCAAGGGGGGACCTCGCCTGCAGGTGAAACGGATATGAGCTAGCTGAGAAAAGGCAATGGGTGATGATGGCAAAGGTAATGTGGCAATGATGATGTGGCGATAACGGTGGGTCCTGAATGTTGGAACCTGTGAGCGCCGACGACGACAAAGGGAAGGGGTCCCGTCTGGACCACGAGTGATGATGGTTACGACCAAAGAAAGGGGGCGGTTCCGTCTGGACGTGTGTGATGATGATTGCGATCAAAGATGAAACTGAGCTAGCTCCAAAAGGCAAAGTGGGATTACGAGGGAGATGATGGCGATGGCGTGGCGATAACGCGGATCGTGAACGTTGGGCCTATGAGCTCTGATGCGGGGACGACAAAAGGAAGGGAGTTCTGTTGGCTACGAGCAACAATGGCAACAACCCTCGAGGGAACCTGGCCAAGAGTGAGGGCAAAGGGGATTTCCGAGCTCACGGAGAAGGGGGTGATGGGCGATGATGAGGGTGATAGCGGTGGTGAAGGTCCTCGAGCGCACGTCCAGCGAACGCTTGAACTGTGAGCCTCCTGGTGACTATGAAAGGGAGGGGTCTTGATTACAAGCAAGCGCGAAGGGTATGGAATGCTCCTGATAGAGACGGTGATGAGGACGAGGGGAAGGGTGGCGAATCTTGTTAGAAGGTTCGAGCTACGACAAAGGTGGTGAATATAGATCTTCCGACAATCAGAGAGATCGCTGATGATCGCTGATCCCTGCAATGAAAGCAGAGGAAGGCGAGGCGATTCGATCTTGCGGAATAGAATATCGTGACTGAAACAAGGTGGACTTCTTCCCAACGAATGGAAGGAAATGGATTTTTGAAGGAAGAGTGGCACAAAAATGATGCGGTGATGGCGCAGGTCGACGCTGGTGACCATTGCTGTGGTGTAAGTTGGTGCGTCCTTCTCGACAACCCCGGAAAAACCCCCTCACGGTGGGCTCCAGTTGTAAAGACAATAAAAAGTGTAGGGGGTGTGAGGGGAGAGGCGTCCCAAGGGGTTTGTAGTCAGGTTGTCAGTATGAAGAGTTAGCTGGACTGACCACAGCGCGTCGCTGACAAATATTACTAAAAAAGGAAAAAAGCGCGTGACAAAGACGAGGCAGATAGAAAAATCTGGTCAAGGACGAGGACCGGATATGAAATAAATGGCCTAGGACAAGGGCCGGAATGGATATGAATGGCCTAGGACAAGGGCCGGAATGGATATGAATGGCCTAGGATGAGGGCCGGATATGATACGAATGAAAGCGAGACACGAAATTTTGGGTGAGAGATCAATGCGGGGGGAGAAAACTGCATTTCAAGTTGAAATACAAGGTTTTTATAGTCCGGGTTATGACCCAGACTTGTTGTAACTATGGGAATAAGCTATAAGGAAGTATTGCTTTGAGCATAAAAATAATGTAGCTAAAAGAAGGAGTCCGACTACGGAAAGCTAAAACTAAGGCAGTCTGAAATAGGAAATGCATGCAGACAAGTGGAAAGGCAAGCGGATTAGGTTGGATAGGGAGAATGTAACCCTAAAATGTATGTACACCTTACAGCGTCCGGACTGCCTGCATCATCAGTCCGGTCAGATTCCTACCATGCTGGACAGGGTGCATTGAATTCATCTGTTGCGATAGAAAATGGAAGGTCAGCGTCGACAATTTCGAATGAAACATTACTAGGTGCAACGTCCTGCAACATTGTATGTTTGACAGGAGACGCCACTGGTGAGGGTGAAGAGATGGGGTCCGTGTGGACGACAGAACAGGGTGGCTCGGAGGACAGTGTCGGATAGGCAGGCAACGATGGCAACGGTGGTATGGATAACGGTGAATGTGGTTGAGAAGACGGCGGTGGTACGGATAATGGCAAATGTGGTGACGAAAACGGTGGCAGTGCGGGTAACAGTGAGCATGGTTGAGAAAATAGCGTCGATGGTGGCGGCAAGGGTGAGGCAATGAGAGGCAACAAGTCTGAGAAGGGAGAAGGTGCTGAGGGGGACTTTGGGGCACACAATCCGAAAGATGTTGAGTTGGAAGAGGAAGGTGACGAGGCAGATGGGTCCGAGAAGAGAGAAGGTGACGAGGGGGACTTTGGAGCACGCAATCCGAAAGATGTCGAGTTGGAAGAGGAAGGTGACAAGGTGGATGGGCCTGAAGACATTGGGGTCGAATGGAATGGAGGTGGCAACATGGCTAAGGCTGGGGGAGGTGAAATAATGTCAACATCCTCCAAAACGTTACGAGGCGCGTTGGATTCTACTGATGCAAGAGAGAGCAGAAGGTTAGTGTCGATGAGCTTGAACGAAATGTTACCGGGTGAGACGTCCTGCATTGTTATATGCGCGACAGGAGACGGAGCGGGTGGGGGTAATGAAATATCGTCAGTGATGACAACCTCAATAGGAATGCTACTAGACAGCGTCGGAGGGATAGGAAGCGGCGTGGAATGTTCTGGAACGTAATGCTTGCGGTCACAATCGCATCCCGGATACCAGTCCTGGACCTCAGTGACAAATGCTGGCCAATCTGGCGTCCGCACAGATACCTGTTGTGACATTTCCCAGAGCTCGGCTTCGTCCAAATCAGCATATCAGATTGCTACTTCAATCTTTTGTGCATCAGTGAGTCCGATATTCGTCGCCAGGAAGTCGACCTGTTCTAAAAAACAAGGTAGGTGAGTCAGAACCTTCCCATCGAATCTGGGTGTGTCCATGGTGCCTCGATGAGGCAGCTGAAGGAAGTAGCTTGGCAGCGGCATGGATGATAATGAGACAGCTGTGAAAAAAAAGATAGCGATGCGCGATGACGAAGATGTGGGTAGACGGTGATGATGAGGATGAGGGATAGGGCCGCGAAGGTCGTGAAGTGCACGTGGTTGGGATCACGAGTTCTGGTGGCGAGGATGAAAGGAGGAAGATCTCGTCCCTGGTGCTGAGAGGGGCTGGCAGACGATGATGGTGATGATAATGGTGATGGTGTAGAGTGTGCATAAGCTGTGAGACCACAAGTGATGATGTTAGCGATTGAAAGGAAACCCTAGCTACGAGCTAGCGCACAAAGGGATTTTGCCCACTGAGGGGTGATGGTGGCTGATGGTGATGGTGGCGAAGATGGTGATGGTTGTAGTGATGATGAGGGTCCTTGGAACCACAAGTTTGATGGCAACCACGAAAGGAGGGGATCCCATCTGGACCACGAGTGACGATGGTGATGATTGAAAGGAAAACGATGGTGGTCGTAAAGCATGTGTGCGGCGTGAGTAGGGCGGTGATCCTGACTGCAAGCGAAGATGAAGAGGGTCTGAGCTGGACGAGAGGCGATGATGAGCAAAGATGACGACGATGATGCGGCAATAGTGGAGGTTGTGAATGTTGGGGTTGCGAGCGCTGAGGGCGACGACCTAAGAATGGGGTTCGTCCCCCGTGTGAACAACGATGTTGACGATTGAGAGGGAGATCCTGGCTGCGAGTGAGGGCAAATGGGATCTGAACTGGATTAGAGGTGAAGATGTGCCACGATGACGATGTGTGAATGATCAGACTACCAGCTCCAGCGACGGAGACGAGACGTGCAAGAGGCGATGAGAAGCGTGCGGGGATCACGAGAGATGCATGACGAAGATGGTATGTGCGTGAACGGTGGATCCGTTGTAAGGACCGTAAAGTCCTTGGGTTCATATCCTACCCTATCCGGACTGCTGGCAACCCTATCCACCTCAAGTCCATCAAGTCTGCTTATCCAGACAGCCTCAATCCGACTCGGACCACTTCATTTTCAATCCGGACCATCTGTTTTTAGTTATATTGAGGTACCATTTACTCAGCAACGAGTTCAGCATTTATTCCTTCTCTTTCAAACACTTCTATTTAGTGTTTTAGTTAGTTTAGAAGAGTCTAAGGCATTCCTTGGACTATAAAATCCTTGTATTCGAATCCAGAAATGGATCTTTTTTGGCTCCCATCATCTTTGTCTCTCTTGTCTCAGTCTGGCCCTTGTCCTAGGCCATTCCTATCATATCTGGCCCTTGTCCTAGGCCTCATTTCTCGTATCCGGTCCTCATCCTTGACTGGAATTCCCTTCCTGCACATTTCATCTCGCGCTTTTTTCCTTTTTTAGTAATATTTGTCAGCGACGCGCCATGGTCAGTCCGCACTAACCCTTCATACTGACAACCCGACTACAAACCCCTTGGGACGCCTCTCCCCTCGCACCCACACACTTTTTATTGACTTTACACCATGGGTGCTATCGGTGACGACCAAAGGGGGTTTGTTGGGATCACGAGCAACAATGGCGACGACCCCCCGGGAAACCTGGCCTCCAACGAGGGCGAAGGGGAATCCGAGCTACAGAAAGGAGGTGATGGGCGCTGGTGACGGTAAGGCGACAGGTGGTGAAGGTCGTTTGGCGCGTAGGAGGTGCAGGGCTATGGATGGGGGGAACGATTTGGTGACGGCAGCGAAAGGGTTTCGTGCACAAATACTGGGACCGCGAGCGCTGACGATGATGAAAAGGAGGGTCCCATGGACCATGAGCGACAATGGTTATGGTCAAAGGGAGATGCAAGCTAGCTAAAAAAAAAGGAGAGACAATGGGCAAGGATGGCGGCGATGGCGTGGCGATAACAAGAGTCGTGTATGTTTGGGTCTGTGAGCGGTGATGTGACAGCGACGAAAGGGAGGGGTTCTCATCCCTCAGTGTAAGCGACAACAATTGTGATCGAAGGAAGATCCAAGCCTATCGATGGAGATGGAGGGGGTGTGTGCGTGAACATTGGGACCGCGAGCACTGATGACGATGAAAAGGAGGGGGGGGTCCCACGGGCCACGAGTGACGATGTTGACAATCGAAAAGAAAACCTGGCCACCAGTGAAGGTGAAGGGAACGGAAGGGGGAATGATGGTCACTGGTGATGGGGATGCTGGCGATCAGAGAGTGACTGGAGATCTGATGGGACGATCCGACGATTGGGGAGATCGATGATCCTGGTGACGACAACGGAAGGAAACAATTGGGTTCGAATTTGCGGAATAAACTATTGTTGAAAGGGTGAACTTCCTTCCAACGAATGGAAGGTAGATGATCTTTCGAAGGGAAGTGGCGTGAAAAAAGAATGATGTGGTGATGGCGGAGTCGATGAGGTGACCACTGCGGTGGTGTAAGTCGGCACGTCCTTCTTGACAACCCTGGAAAAACCCCCTCGCGGTGGGCTCCAGTTGTAAAGTCAATAATTAGTGTGTGTGGGTGTGAGGGGAGAGTCGTCCCAAGGGGTTTGTCATCAGGTTGTCAGTATGAAGGGTTTGCTGGACTGACCACCGCACGTCGCTGACAAATATTACTAAAAAGGAAAAAAGGCGTGTGATGAAGATGAGGTGGATAGAAAAACCCAGTCAAGGATGAGGACCAGATACAAAATAAATGGCCTAGGACGAGAGCCGGAATGGATACGAATGGCCTAGGACGAGGGCTGGATATGATATGAATGAAAATAATAGGTGAGACTTGAGTGAGTGATCAATGCGGGGGGAGAAAACTGCATTTCAAGTCGAAATACAAGGTTTTTATAGTCCAAGGAATGCCTTAGACTCTTCTAAACTAACTAAAACACTAAATAGAAGTGTTTGAAAGAGAAGGAATAAATGCTGAACTCGTTGCTAAGTAAATGGTACCTTAATATAACTAAAAACAGATAGTCTGGATTGAAAGTGAAGCAGTCCAAGTTGGATTGAGGCTGTCCGGGTAAGCAAACTTAATGGACTTGAGGCAGATAGGGCTGCCAGCAGTCCGGATAGGGTAGGATATGAATCCAAGGACTTTACAGTCCTTACATCAGTCGTAGTCATAACAGTAGTTGCACAAGTAGACACGAAGCATAGAGCCACATTGAGCCTAACTCTTGCTGGGTCCTAATGGCATAGGATACCTTCAGGCTTAACGGGAGCCTGGTGACAAATGATGAGGAATACATACTAGTGAAAGTATCCCGAGACAGACAACGACTGTAAGTCCTAGACAAAGAAGGTCTGATGACCTGGGCCTAGGCAAGAGTCTTGGATAGCGAGGTTGACATCGAGCAGGATGAGTTCTCCTGACTGAAGTGGAGAACCTAGAGATGAGCCAATGATGATGAGCCGTTGGTGAGGAGCAACAACGGAGTTGCCCAAGCTTGATGACTCTAGAGAAGGCTCTAGAGTGTTAATGGCAACAGAGTCCTTCAACAAAGGAGGAAAGAGGGGAGGGCGAGGGAGAGGTCAAGCAAGGGAATGTTGCAGGGAACGGATGATGAATACCACAAGAGTAACCATAAGGTGTATACTTTAGGTGTCAGATCAAGGTTAGAGAGAGAGAGGCATTTGAGAGGAGCTCGAACTTATATACCCTGGTTGTAAGGGCTTTAGGGCAGGTATATCCCAATCTGGTAATGGTGGTCCGTGTGTAGTCTAACCTAATATGGTAATAGTCCATATCCATAAAAGGAAACCCTGAGTCAGTGTGGTGAGGTAATCACCCAAAAAGGCAGGAGGGGTCTGCTGTGGGAAGTTCATGAGCGATGGGACACATCGTGGGAATCAGTGTGGCATGACGTGTTGTGATGGCACATGAGTGGTCACAAGAGCGAGGTGAGGTTGGAGCACAACACAAGGTGGTGGCAATGTTGAGGAGAGACTGGCCTCAACTGAGGTGGAGATCGCTGAGGAGAGCACAGGAGGATGGCTGTGTGAGAGAGCACTAAGGGTGGTGCCGGGGAGATCCGGGGGACAGCAGAAGGGCTGTGTGGGGGACTGAGGGAGAAGGACAATAAGAGTGGCCCTAAAGGAGGAGAAGAGTGGGAAGATCCTAAGGGGATATTCCAGGGAGGATCCAGGGAAGATCCAGGATCGGGACACAGGAGGGTGGCTGTGTCAAGAGACACCGGTGGAGGTGGTGTGGTGGGAGGTGGTCCTGGGCTGTTGCAAGATGCATTGCATCGAGCGTAAACAAGCACAAGGATGTGCTGGGAGCGGGTGGTCCAGTGAAGGAGTGGTCATGTGAGGACACAGGGTTGTGGAGGAAGGAAAAAGACTGGAGGTGTGCTAAAACCATAACAGGTGGCATATGGTGAAGCTCTACCTTGACAGGTTTGAAATGGCACCTACCAATTGCCAGAAGATCCTTATTGTTACAAGTCATCATCGTATTTACTTCTTTTCTTTCGTCTCAACCTACCTATGCCTCTCTTTCGTCATTTACAGGCAGCCTCATTCGAACACTATTGCAGCCTAGTTATTTTCTTTCCTTTCCCTCACTGACCTAATCCTTGCTTTCCATTGCCTTCCATGATATTCCATCATCAGTCAGCATTTTCTTACCAATCATTCCTCTTCATTCTATGAACTTCTATTTACTTCTATTTGTTCTTCATTTCTGTTTCATACTTAAACCCTCATAGTTCCATTCTTGTCTTCAAATTAGACCTACTCAGTATAACCACATCCTTGTCCTTGATCCCTTGTTCTCTAAGTCATTGTTGTACTTTTGAGTCAATGCTCTTTGTCCACCCTTGTCATCGTAGAAGTCCTACGATCCCTCTGTCCTAGTGGAAGTCCCCTAGGATTGATTCCCTAAGTTGTTGTAGAAGTCCTACAACTCCCTAGTCTCGTAGAATGACTGAGTCTACTACTACCCCTACCTGGGTTAGTCATAACACTTATTGTCCTCTCATACATGAAGGGCAACAATGCTGCTGGGTGATTTGCAGATCTCTACATCACCCAGGATTTGCTTGACTCGTCTTCCTTCACTGACTTCTCTGCCACACTCCATAGATCATTTTGTCCCACTGCCCTCCAGCACACTGCTAAAAAGAAGTTACTATCACTGTGACAGGGCAAGGAAACCGTTGAAGATTTCATTGTTTGTATGAAGCATCTGATCATTGAGGCTGACTACAACATTACCACCCATGCCCGCCTGCTAATCAACATTCTGCATGATGGAATCTGCAATGATGTAGTCAAGTATGTTGAGCGGTCCTGCCCAAACCTCCTTGACTCCCATTTGTTTATGTGTTGGGAATCCACCCTTATCAAAGCAGACCATGTCTTGAAGGAGATCTCTGAGTGCAAACACAGACCCTCCTCTTTCTTTGCGTCAAAGGGATATTCCACCACCAAAATAACTGGCCCTGTCCCTCCATCAGCACCACTCCCATCAGCTGCCAAAGTTGACATACACTCCAATCAACCCAGAACTTTCTCGGGTCAAGGCATGCCCATGGACATCAGCAAGGCATGTGCTGAAGGGAAATGCTATATATACAGAGACCCTTGGCCGTGCAGCAAACACACCCACCCTCAATACCAAATGTGTTTTGTTGAATTTAAGGGGGCTAAGATTTACTATCAGAGTGCAGAGGAGTTGGCAGATGTGATGAAAGTTGTTGAAATGAAAGAACAGGGTTTTGCAGAAGGGGTGTAGTTACTGGTCGAACTACCACCCCTCTGTGTATGTTGTCAAATTGCTTTTTGCTCCTTGATGATGAGTCAGCCACCCTACATAAGTATCAATGGCGAAGGTCTTATTTGCCTCCCAGAGGCCATCCACTGTGAAATCCCAGCCCCCACTGTTTCCATTCCTCACGGTGATGTGTCTCCCTCTCCTCCTATTGTTCCAAAACCCCCAGTGACTATCCTTCACAGGGCCACCAGGGCTTCTGTTGCCGACATAGCCATGAAGCCTGCTGAGCTCTCTCTGGCCCATGCACAGTCTCATGTTCAGTCTAAGTGTATCTCTTGGTCTAATATGATTGACCCTTGGTCCATTCATTGGATCAAGTCTGTCATTGATCACAAAGATGAAATCCACGTGCTTTCCCACCTCTGCTCCTTTGTACATGACTCTTGCCTTTCCAAGATCAATACCTCCCTGGTCACTGACCTTTGCCACCTCTCTGAAGAAGATGCGCATTGGGTCCTGCGCAACCTACAATCCTGACCCAAATTCATCCGTCATGCCTCCTCCTTTTCCAACTCACTTGAGCTCCCAGTTTCCCTGCTCACCAACGACTGTCACAATTTCACTGTCAAGGCGCTTGTTGACTCAGGCTGCACAGGCTCGTCCATTGACTGGGCCTTCATCCTTGAAAAGGGGGTGGACACTCACAAACTCCCTTGCCCCATTCCAGTCTACAACGCTGATGGAACCCACAATTTAGCTGGGAGTATTAAAGAGTTTGTCATTGTTGAACTGAAGGTTCAAGACCATTCAGAATGGATCGTGCTGGCAGTTACAAACCTTGGAACCAACACTGTCTTCCTTGGTCATGACTGGCTCAAACTACACAATTCAGATATTGACTGGAAACAAGGAAAAGTGATATTTTGGTGTCAAGACAACCATGTCCCTGGATTAATTGACACAGAGGATGATGACAATGATGAGGAATGTATATGCTTTCAAGGCGGTGATCGCCTATTCCAGCTAAATGTCAATACCTATATTCAGAATGTTTCTATTGATATTGCTGCGATAGCCAACCAACAGAAGGTCAAGAAGACCTTCAAAGAGGCGGTTCCCCAGCACTACAACGATTACGAGGATGTGTTTGCAAAGGAGAACTTTGATGAACTCCCTCCATGACACCCTTGGGACCATGCCATTGAACTTACACCAGGTGACCATGTTATCAATTGTAAAATGTATAACCTTTCACCCGATAAACAGAAAGAGTTGGATGTGTTCCTGGAGGAAAACCTCCAATCAGGATGCATACACCCCTTTAAATCCCCCTTTGCATCACCCTTCTTTTTTGTAAAGAAGAAAGATGGACAACTCCATCCAGTACAAGACTATCAAAAGCTGAATGCCATTATGGTCAAGAATCAGTACCCACTTCCTCTTGTCTCTGAGCTCATTGACAAATTGAAGATGGCCAAATATTTTACCAAGCTTGATATCTGATGGGGGTATAACAATGTTTGCTTGGTTGAGGGTGATGAATGGAAGGCGGTGTTTTGGACAAATCATGGTCTATTCGAGCCCCTTGTCATGTTCTTCGGGTTGTCAAACTCACCAGTGTAAAACACATAACAAGGTCAAAGACCTTGTAAGGGTAGAAGTAAGGAAGGTAGGGAGAAGTAAAAGAAACTACTAAAGAAAGAAAGAAGTAACAAGACGGCAAATTGAACAGGGTACTGGACCGTATATGTAGTATCTGGTCTAACTCAGACCATGGATAGGTGGTATGGATAGGTGATATCGTACCGGATAGAAAAATAAGGACTCAACTTACCTTGGACTGGACATAGAGGACATGGGACACGATGGAGATCACTTGGAGGACATCTGAATGAAGGGAAAGGGACGGGATGTAACTGTAGAGAGCTAGAGGCTCCTACATCCAAGGAGGTCTTTGATACTGACTGTCCCCAGTCAGACCACGTCATCGTGGGAAAGTCCATGTCACCTAGAACAATGGCAAGATCCGTATAAAATTGTTAGTTGTTGTTACGACCAGTAACAATGGTACACATTTGTGTAGAATCGTGTCTCATTCCACACTTGGTCACCTCCTTTGGGAGTCAAGTGTGAACAGCCTAGCGTCAGCTAGCAGTACTGGGGCTGGCCCAGAGTTGGAAGAGTGGAGGATGATATGGAGGAGAGGCGAGGCACGAGGGAGGAGATCTCAAGGAACAATATGACCACATGAAGAAGTGTAGATTAAGGTTAAGGAAAGAGAGGCATACAGGTGGCACCCTAATATATATACCAAGGACTCTAGGGCAGGTATCGGAGTCCAAAGAGTATATAAGGAAGGTGACGCGTCGCGTCACGAGGCACATGAGATATATGATCAGGATATAAGGGGAAATGCATAGCCGTAAGAGAGGCTATGAAGGAGGCAGTGTCTGTGCGAGTCATAATGAGTAAAGAAGAGAAAGGGGAAAGCCAAAGGCAGTAAATAAGAGAAGGGAGGAATCCAGAAGCGGTGCGATGGGTGTATCTGGAGGTGGGTGAGGAGGTGGAGATATCCAACCTGATGGAGGATAGCCTCATCCCTCGAAGAGGGACTCGTCTAAGAGGTCTGCCCAAGTGGATGTTGGGATGTTGTAGTCATGGAGGTCAGAGAATAGAGAGGCGAAAAGGGTGGCGCCGGAATGGTCGAGATGGAGAGGAGGGGTGATCAACGAGGGGATTGGAGTTGATGTATGAGGAGGAGGAGACGTAGAAGGAAATTGATCAGGGGTCTCCTCCTTAACTGTAACAGTCGTCAGCTAAACCTTCTTCGTTGTTCTTCAACCACATCCACCATCTCCTTCTTTTTTATCACCTGCCATGTGTTACAATTATGGAGGAGACCCCTTATCAATTTCCTTCTACGTCTCCTCCTCCTCGCCCACCGACTCCAATCCCTTCGTCGGTCACCCCTCCTGACCACCTTGATCATCCCGGGACATCCCTCTTCTCCTCCCTCTTCTCCGACTTAAGGGACTACAACATCCCTACCTCCACGTGGGCCGACCTATTGGATGAGTCTCTCTTTGAGGCCTAGACCATCGGACGGACATCTCCGGATCACCGCTTTCTTCACTGCCTTCGGCAGGTTCCTTTCTTCACTGCCTTCGGCAATCTCCTTTCTTCTACGACTCATTCTTACCCATCATGACTCGTCTACAGACACTGCCTCCTCATAGCCTCTCTCATGGCTATTTGTATCCCCCTTACTTCACGGTTCGTTTATCTCATGTGCTACGCGATGCGACGCGTCGTTACCTTATTTATACTTCGGACTCCGATACCGGCCCTAAACGTCCTCAGTATATATATTAGGGCGCCGCCTGTATCCCTCTCTTCCTTAACCTTAATCTACACTATTTCGTGTGGACTTCCGTTCCTCGAGATCCCCTCCCTCGTGCCTCGCCTCACCGCTATCTCATCCTCACCTCTACCAACTCCTGGCCAGTCCAGGTACTGCTAGCCTTCGCTAGGCTGTTCACACTTCACCCCTCTCTCAGGAGGTAACCAAGTGTAGGAACGAGGTCTCGACTTAACTCCAGTGCGGAGAGGCCAAGTCGACGACACACGAACGTGTACCATTGTTACAGATCGTAACACCATGTCCACTTTCAACAAACTTCTTGCATTCACTACGCCCACCACTGCTGACAGTTCACAAGAACTGTCGCGCAAGCAATTGTGATCCACCAACAAACTTGTTTTTGATACCGCGATGATGATGCTGGATGACAAGGAGGAGTTGCAAGAGGAGCAAGAAATGTGGGTGGTCAAATGGGATCGATGCCTGGTGCATACCCAGTATGTTCACCTGTTCTCTCGACTAACCACTTTGCTAGGTGCATGCCCACTCCTGCCTGCTAAAGGCGAGGGAGTGCAGGATCGAGGCACTCCTGGATGGCAGGATGGCGGAGAAGATGCAAGAAGCGAATCCAATCACTGTAGGAGCCTCTAGCTCTCCACAGTTACATCCCGTCCCTTTCCCTTCGTTCAGACATCCTCCAAGTGATCTCCATTGTGTCCCGTGTCCTTCATGTCCAGTCCGAGGTAAGTTGAGTCCTTATTTTTCTATCCGGTACGATATCACCTATCTGGACCACCTATCCACAATCTGAGTTAGACCAGATACTATGTATACAGTCCGGTACCCTGTTCAATTCGCCATCTTGTTACTTCTTTCTTTCTTTAGTAGTTCCTTTTACTTCTCCCTACTTCTATTACGATTAGCTGCTGCCACCTCTAGATCCTTATTGTACACTTCTCTGGTAACCTAGTTACCAAAGTCTTGGGAATGCCCGGACTATAAAAAGTTTGTACCTAGATCTGAATGATCATCTCTGTTCACTCCTAATTTTCTCACTATGGTTCCTCTCATCGTTGTCCTCATCGGTCCTCGTCCTTGATTGACTCCCTTCTTCGTCCTAGTATCTGGTCCTCGTCCTTGACCAGAAAGCTCTTATCGTCGTCTATCCAGCTCTCGTCCTAGGTCGGACTGCTCATTGTTTTACTCAGTCCTTTCCGGACTTCGTGTTCCCTCATTGTTGTGTACCTGGGACTATTCCAGATACTCTACTCTCCTGTGGTCAGTTGTAGCCAACCCTTCTCATCTAACTTCCCTCCTACAGAACCCCTTGGGATGAGTGTTCTCACCCCTTCTACATTTACCCTTACAAGGTCTTTGACCTTGTTACTTGTTTTACATTGGGTTGCTAGGTTTGTCCACAGGTGGTGGCACCATAGGTCATTTAATACGGATCATCAATGGATGCTGTTCTGTGGAGCCAGATGCTGATGCCTCAGGACCCATGAGCAGGGGCATAGTTACCAGTTCGAGCAAGTTGGCGCCACCCCCTTCTCAGCTAACTGAATATACTCGCTAGGGGTGTGTATGGTACCCAGCGTGTCATTACTGTACAATTGGGACAACGTGTCAGGCAAAACATTTTCAACGCCTGGTATGTACTCAATTTGAAAGTCAAACTCACTGATCTTTTCCAGCCAACAGGCCTGTCGTCCTGACAAGTTTTTTTGATTGTATAGATGAATAAGCCCCTTGTGGTCGGTCAGCCAAGTAAACGGAGCTCCCTGGAGAATGTCTCTATATTGCAACATGCCTTCCACCCCAGTGAGCATCTCCTGCTCATGTACCAGGTAGTTCAATTGTGCCAGATTCATTTTAGCACTGAAAAATGCAGCAACCCACACAGTTTTCCAATCCTTCCTTTGAGCAATCACAGTGGCGATCCTGTTGAAGCAGGCATCAGTCATGAACCAAATCCTGGGTACATTTTTTCCATATTCTAATGGGATGCAACAATAATCATGACACGCTTGGACATAGCATTTAACAGACTCAAAGGCTCTTTGCTCCATTTCATTCCATTTGAAAGGTATGTTGTTCCCTGTTAATGCAGAGAGGATTCCCATCAGAACTCTAACTTTATAGATGTCATCCGCAAGGTATCCAACTGATCCAATAAATCCTCACAACAGGTCTCTGTTCATCGGTGTTTTCCAAAGCAAGACGGACTCAACCTTATCAGGATCCATTCTAATTCCTTCATTGTCTATGATTTGTCCAAGGATTTTCATTTCCCAGCATAGGAACCTGAGTTTTCCTTCGCTCAAGTATAGCTTTTCTCATTTCAAAATGTCAAGTATAATCTTTGTTACGGTTAAGGAGAAGACCCCTATTCAATTTCCTCCTTTGCCTTCTCCTGATCACCCACCAACTCCTATCCCTTCGTCAGTCACCCCTCCCCCTCATTTTGACCATCCCAGCACCTCTCTTTGCTCCTCCTTATTCTCTGACCTCCAGGATTACCACATCCCAACCTCCACCTGGGCCGACCTCTTAGACGAATCCCTCTTCAAAGGATGAGGCTATTCCTCATCGGGACAGACATCTCCAACACCGCCTCTGGATACTTCCCCCTATTGCCTCTCGGACTTTCCTGTTTGTCTTCTTGACTCTTACTCTATCCTTCTTGACTCACTTGAACACTGCCTCCTCCATAGCCTCTCTCATGGCTATGTGTTTTCCCTTTATATCACTTACGTTTATCTCACATGCCTTGCGATGCGATGTGCCTCCTTTCCTTATTTATCATTAGGACTCCGATACCTGCCCTAGAGTCCCTAGTATATATATTGGAGCGTCGCCTGTATACTCCTTTCTTCTTAACCTTGATATACACTATTTCATGTAGTCAAACCATTCCTCAAGATCCCCTCCCTCATATCTCGCCTCCCCTCTGCCCCATCCTCCACTCTTCCAACTCTGGGCCAGTCCCAGTACTGCTGACTTACGTCAGGCCATTCACACTTAACTCCATATGGAGGTGACCAAGTATAGAAACAAGACATGGTTCTTCACGAATGTGTACCATTGTTATGGGTCGTAACAATCTTGACATGCTCTATGTGTTCCCCCAGCATGTTGGAGTATACCACAATATTGTCAAGGTACACGTCCATCCAGATCCCCATGTAGTTGCTAAACAGGTGGTTCATTAAGGCTTGGTAAGTAGTGGGCGTGTTGCAATCACTGATCTGGATCACGGTGCTCAACATGTTTCTGTCCGGAGTCATTACTGCACTATGGTTCACATGCTCAGGTATGATTTTGATTTGCTCATACGTGTCTTGTCTGTCAATAATAGACCGGTATCTCCTCTTACTAACCCTTCGAAGGATTCTGTCAATATTGGGCAATGGTGCGGACAACTTGTGAGTATTTTTGTTGCATTCTTGAAGATCAACAACAGTGCACAGCTTATCTGAGCCTGGCTTTTGGATTAGGAGCATCAGAATGGTGTTTCTGATGCTGGTTACTCTCCATTGACCAGTTTCAAGGTACACCCAACATTTATCCACCCACTGTGGGTGCAAGGCTTTGGGGCATCAGGAGGGACGCCACGAGTATATTTTAGAGGGATTGATCAGTGGGATCTGGTGGTTTATTGCTCACATAGGCAGTAAGTCTGTTTCACTAGCCTTTGTGCACAGCAGTTTCGCTAAGTCGTACAAGCACTTTCTCGCTTCATCAATTTGTTCATCTAGGACATCGGCCACTCAGGACTCTAACACCTGAACTTGGGACCCCTTGATCATCAAGGGTTCCTTACTCCCTATCACCACTCTTGAGTCATTGAAGCCTACCATTACTTTATGTTGGAATAGGAAGGGAGTACCGAGGATCAAGTCGTAGTTTTGCAAGTTTGCAATGTTGAAGTATTGCTCTGAGTTAATTTCCTGGTACTGTAGGGTGACCTTTGTTCCATAATTGACCTTGGACCTAGATCCTTGAACCGCAAGCTGGACCATCAGCAGCTTAGTGAGTTCAATTTTAGGGACCTTCAATTGTTTGGCAAGGTTTGCTGATATGAAATCGGTGAGGGATCCTGTATCAATCAGCACGCGGGCAGGGTGCCCATTGATTTCAACTACCACTACCACTGGTTTAGGGATCAAGCGTTTGAAGTCCTTGGAGATGGACGAGTTTTGTTGCAGAGCAGGGTAAGTACCAGTTGGCACCTGGGCCCTGTTGAGCTCAAGGTCTATTTCATCGTCATCAACAGGGTTACAGTCCTTGTGTAATTCACAAGTTGGGTAGGTTCCTGGAAGGATAATCCTATCCTGGGCCTTAATCACCACTGGTTGTCCCCTTTGACTATACCCCCACTCTACATTTCGGGAGTATCTCAATCTCACACAATTAATCATCCATAGCTCAAACTGGATGAGCTCGCTTTCATCCTCTTCTATACCACAAAACCTAGGGGGTAGATCTTTGTGCAACGGTGGTCCATTCACAAGAATATCGTATTCTTGGGTTGCTCGGAAGACCCTCATCTGGTACCAGCTAACCAAGTTGAAGTGCTCCCACCTCAGCAAGTGGTTCAGGACCTCGGTTCATAGTTCCAGTTCCCAGTCCCAAATAAGCCAACTGACTTGGTCACCTTCTTCCCTAGATATGCAATCAAATCTGTGCAAGCATCCTGATCCACACCATCGGGGGTCAAAGGTGTTCATTAGTATTTCCTTGATGCATCAAGCTACCGCATTGCTCATGACAGTCAACCGGTCTCTTCTTGTGTGAGTAGACTCTTTGAGTCCCCAGAAAAGCTGTTGATTCGCTAACCACTCTCCCATTCAGAAGGAACAGTCTTCAAGCAGACACAAATTGATCAGCATGTCCCAGTCTGGTTCAAATCCTCTGGTATCATCACATATGACATATTCTGTATCGCTCACTTGGTACACAGTAAAGCAGTCTTGTTGATATGATCACCCAACAGACACATTGTCCCCTGGGTATGGAGCACTCATAGCAAGAATGTGCCTGGCTCGTCTGGCTAGCGGGTCTCCCATACTACTTCGGTACAGTTCAGGTTCGTCAGTTTCAAATGAGTCAGTCATCAGTTCACAAGATCCCAACTGAAGGCAATCAATATGTTCCATAATGTCCGCCAACTCTCTCAGGTGCTCTGAATTGGGTGCTAACTGAACACTGAAACTCGACACTCCTCTGGGAGGATGGCCATTACTGTTGCCTTGGATCATTTCACCATTTAGACAGTCATTTGTGAAGTAACCATCATGGCTGCATTTGAGACACAGGCGATTTGACATCCTGCAGTTATATTCCTCCTTTGAGAGGTTGAATTTGCTGGTGGGTCACTTCCTGGGTTTGTTGGTTTTCTTATCTCTCTGATCACCCTTCTTGAAGGGCTTGCCTTTTGGCTGATTAGGTCGGCTTTCTTTCTTTGAGCGGTCAGGCTCGTGTCGCAGCAGAGTTGGACCATTTGAGGTAGGCGGGCTGGGGTTTGGCCTACTAGGGCCCTGACCTCCCCTTTGTCCCTGACCAGAATTCCTGAACCGGCACTCACCCCAGTTCCCAACTGAATGCGCGATCTCAATTACTTCGGCTGTGGCTATGACTTCACTCAAAGAAGACTTCTCGGGATTTAACTTATCCCTCCACAGCTCAGCTTGGACCCAATGCTGGAAACCCACCCAGAGCTTGGTAACCATTTCTCTTTTGCCAATATCACCTATCAAGTTCCACAGCTCATATAGCTCGGAAATGTACTCTCAAACGGTGCATCCTCATTGCAAACAGTCTGCCAACTTTCGACATTGCTTAGTATGCAAGTCGACAGGGAAACAGCTGTTGAACAGCTCCAAGAAGAAGTTGTGTAAGTCCCATTTCTCAGGATCACCTGCTACCTCTCTGATGTAGAATTCATGCGCTTTTCCAACAAGGTAATGAGATAACACGAAGACTTGCTTACAAGGTTCTACTCAGCGAGCTTCTACATATGCAGCTCCTTCAGTAAGGGATTGGTGGTAAGATCTAGAGTCAGGGGATCCATTGTACTTCGTCAGCAGAATAGGTTTGAGCTTCCCATACCCAGTTTTCGCTCTTCACGCCTCAGATCTCGAGCATTCTCACTTACGATGTCTCTTCAAAGCTGATCACTTTTGTCTCTTAGTAGAACTATGCTTCTTACACTTCGTATGGCAACATCTAGGTCTCTTGTTGGATGATGATGACATGGTGGTCTCAGTAGAGCTCTCTTGATCCTTGTTCTCCGAGGTCGAGCTACTACTGTTCAAGGGGGATTCCAATCCCCCCGATCCATCTGAGTCCACTCAATCAGCCCGAGATCTTTCAATATGCCCAAGCGCTCTCCCCAGGTAGCTAGTGGGTACAATCTGCTGTGCGGGTTCAATAACCCGTGTCTTAGACCTCCTAACCTTCTTGTTCTTAGCATTCAAAGTGTTCTTGATGATACCCTCAATAGGATTCTCCCTATGTTCTGGTATGTGTTCCTTTCTTTTGCAAGTAGGCTTAGCTCTCTGACCTTCCCACTCACTTCTATCTGTAGTGTCCATTGTTTCACTAGATGGCCAATCACTCAATTCCAACTTGAAAGGGTCGAGAGCATGTCTTTCAAATACATTTTCATTTCGTTCTTGGGCACATTTACGCTGATCATTCAATTCTTTGAGCCAAGCTCTTTGAGTGTCCACATCAAGCTCTTGCTCACTCAATTGGACACCTCCCCAGTTCCTCAGGTTGATTCCTTTTCCCTTTCATCGAGATGGACCTACGCTCTCAGATTCGGATGAGTAGCATTCTACAGTCACCTTGACCTTCTTCATTCGAGTACTGATCTGTTCTCTGTCCTCAGTGGACAGGCTCAACTTGGCAGCTTGTAGCACTGAGGAGATTTCATGATCGTGATGCCACACATCATCAATCCTGGTATTTTGTCCCTTAGGTGCATGTTGCCTTTGGGATGTCACCACAGTCCAGTTGGTCCCTCCCCCATCCTCTCCTTGAGGTGAGTGGGGTGCAGTGGAAATGATAACATTTGGTGTAGCAAATAACTGACAATTCATACTAGGGCTGTCTGTCCCTGAGTCACCACTCTCTGATGCTCTCATTGGGGGGCTCAACCTCGCAATCATGACATCATGGTATGATGGTCTCACCTCTTCCAGCAGTTCTCCACCTCGTCCGACCAGCAGAATGGGAGTGGGTAGAGCAGGGTGAAGAGATGACTCACTAACCGAACGCTGCAACTGGGGATCAGGCACAGATCACCCCTTGAGCATAGCGCTGCGAAGAGCGTATTGAGGCATTGCTAGATAAGGATGAATTATGGTTTTGTAGGTGGTCTTTAGGTCTTGGATCTGGGGCAAGGATGGCATCGAGTTGGTGGGCCTTACCAACAATGATCCGAGGCTTGTTTGGTAGGGTAGAGATAAAGACAAAGTCAAAGGCTTTGTAAAACTGAAAAAAAGATGTAACAAGCTCTCCAATTGAGATGCTTAGGTCACATGGTAAAAGGAAGAGTCACACTCTCGAGTTCAGTGGCTCAAAGCCTGGGTAGTAGTTCAAGAGGGACTGGGGGGG
>JBBPQP010000629.1:0-20336 GCA_038092555.1 Boletus subgraveolens
CCCCAGAGCCAGCACCGACAGGCACCTTGAACGCCTGCGACCCACGTAGCTGCGACACACCCGCACTGACACCCTCACTCCCATCCTGCGACGCCACCTCGTCCAAAAAAGCATGCAGCTGCTCCGACGACGCATTCCCAATCTTGGACGAATCCGATACCTTGGGCACAACCACCGTCGACGGGTCCAGTCTCTCCGCCAACTTGTCCAGATCCCCATCTTCCTCATTCGCGCGCGGCATGTCCATCAAGAACGAGTCAAAGTCAAAGTCCTGACCGGGACCCATGTTTGTGGGCGAGAACATGTCCACGTCGTTCGCAGGCAGTGGCGCGGATGTACCGCCCCCACCGCCAACGCCAACGCCTGGGGCGGTTTCTGCGGGAGGGATGACCGAGTCTAGTGCTGTGGGATCGATACCTAGACTCTGGATGAGCGATTGGATGTTGCATTGCAACTCGTCCACGTCGTTGTTTATCTCCGTGGTAGACTTGTAAGATTTTTGGAGTCGGTCATCTTGCTGTTGGAGCGCGAACGGGTCTGGATCTGAAGGGACCCCGAGAAGCGAGAGCGTGAGCGGTGATAATGCGTTAGCTGGTGTATAATCGAATGTCGTGGGTAATCGTGGTGGTGTGGCAACATTGGGATGAATATTTCCTGGGCCTGGACTAATGCTGGGAGTGGACTGTTGAAAAGCATCGTTATATGGTGATGGCGCGATGAGATGTTGTTGGTGATGTAGTGGACCCGTCGGTGGTAATACTTCGGGGGAGAGAGACTGGGCCGCAAGTGCCGCGAGCAGTTTTTGCATTTGTGATGGTGAGTTGAGAACAGAGGTCAGCGCTGCCTGTACAATATGGTCGTTCGTCGCTTGTGAGGGTGTAGGGGTCGTAGTCGTAGTCGTAGGGTTGTGCGAAGTTGTGTTGATTGTATTTGGCGGCGGTGCGATCGGCGCGGGTCTGGTCTCTTGTGGGGCGGGACGAGGATCCGTAGAAGCCGGTGTAGGGGCGTCCGCGACGCTCGGTTCAACGGAAGCAAATCTAGGGGTCGTAAACGGTTCCGAAGGCTGTACAGAAGGCGTATCGAACGACCCAAAGAAGTCTAAAACGCGGGATTAATACAATGAACAATGGATATCTGCCAAGGGACGCACCCGTCGAATTTGTCGACCGCGCACTTTCCATGCTCGACCTGGAATCCTCTTCCACAGCCTCATTCACATCCGCCTTGTTTCCACTCCGGGCATCTGCGATCAGCAATCTCTGAGGCTTCCTGGCAACTACAGCATGTGGCGCATCCTCGTCCTTTCTCATCTGGTTCTCACCGTGCCCAAACACCCCCGCCAAAAATTTCAGAATCCGATTGATGGTATCCTGATGCTTCTTATGCCTCTCTCTCGCCGTCATCGCCTCCTGCCAGAGATGCTGATTTGAACTCTTCAACTCGTTCAAGTCGGCAGAAATGGCCGCCTGATGCCGCTTAATCGCCTGTATCCCATTCACAATCGAGTTGATGTCCAACAGCTGATTCGCAGACAACGTTCCCACCGCCGCATTACCCGCCGCATCCTTCCCTACAGCAGGAGCGACATGCGCATCGTCGCCCGTTGTCGGCGCCTGCCTTTTCCGCTGTATGAGACACAACAAGTCCGGCTGACCACGCAGAAAATGTGGATGTTCAAAGTTCCAGAATTCGGTGTCCGAGTCGGAACGGAGGACACCTTGTTGGAGATGGGGGATCTTGTGGAAGCCGTACATGTTGAGTTGGCGAACAAAGGAGCTAAAGTTCTTGTGCTTGAACCAACGTCCGAGAACTTCGCTTGCGAATCGCTCTTGGTCGAGGACTGCATCGAGGGGCAGGGGGGTAGAAGATAGCAAGTCAAACACGGGTTTGGGCATGCAATTTAGAGGGGATGCTCACCAAAGAAGGAGTCGCCTGTATCAGACCATCTTATGAGATCTTGGTCGGCAGGGTCGTTGACCATCCTATCGAATATCAAGCGAGTGAGCAGATGAGCAAATCATGGGGTCCTGGGCAAAGATTAGATGAGGGGACCCACTCATATAATTTCTGGAGAAAAGCCGGGACGAGTTGTCTGGCTGGTCTGTTCAAATGGGACGAACTCCCTCGCGGTGCTACTGTGAGTGACATTTGCTGGTCGGTCGTCGCTGCCATCGTCGTGGTCGCCGTCGTGGTCGTTGTCGAGGGTCGCGAGCAGCTTTTATGTGGAGGACACAGCAAGTCAAAGAGGTAATACTTTGAGCCAAATACGTAAAAACAATTGATTCGTGTACCTAACCCCATTTAGCGCATCATTGCGTCACCCCTAACACGAATTAGCCGACGATCGTGAAACAGATTCACACAGCAAAACTCGAGAAAGGGATCACCCATCAAGGATACATCAGACAGTATGACACACCACCACCGCCCGCAGCCTCATTCATCATATCCCACCATCTCCATCTTCTTCTTAATCTCCTCTCCGAGCATCACGATCCGACTATCCAGCCTCGACGACAGATCCGTCTCACGCGTGCAAATAGCAGTCGCCTGCGCCAGCATCTCCCTCGCCACCCTGAACGTGTGCCCCCACTCCGTCATCCCTTTCTCCTTCTCGCTCGCCGCCTTCTCCGACACAGCTGCCCGTTCAGCAGCCTTTCGCTCGCCTTCCTTCATCTCCAGTACTGCGAGTTCGAAATAGGCAACGGCGCTAACCCATGTGCTAATTTCGGCGTTCGTGCCATGCTTCAACGCGTCGTTTAGTAGTGTTCGCGCAGAAACGTAGTCCCCTATCGTACGATGAACGATGCCGAGGATGAGAGACCGGATGGCAAGCTCGTCGGGTGTGTCGAGGTCGAGCGTGGTGTTTGCCAATTGAGCGGGTTGACCGAACATGTATTTACTCTCGATTTCAACGGGCGGTGTGAATTTACTGAGTAGCTCAATGTGCGCCAGTGCGGTAGCTTCGTCGATATGAGCATGCGTGTTCCAGACTATTGAATATCCAAGTCAGTTAAAACACAGTAAAACGACAAATCCTTGAACTGACAAATGGCGAATTCTAGAAACTCATAGTCAGAAAACGTTACGGGAATGAGGACAAATAAGACACAGACCCTCCGCGGGACTAATTCTGATTGCCTCCACGTAATAGTCGGGATCACCGCGAAGCCGGATTTGCTTTCTCTTGTAGAATTCCACTTCGGGCCAAGCCATTGAACCTTGAGTTCAAGTCTGAGAAAGTCTAGACGTACACTTCTTTTTAATGAAAATCTCTGTGGGCATAATCCTCCTTTGATTGTCGATGCTCTGAGGAATCCTGTCTAGGAGGCTTTGTGCCTCATCCAACCTACCAGATGATACATAGCACCCTGGGAGGAATCAATCCGAAACGCTCACTGATACCCCATTCAATGAAACTGACCTGCAGCGACGAAGAGGTATGTAGCGTGACTCCTGCCAGAGTTGAGACAATCAATACACTACAAACGAACGTAACACAACTCACCAGCCACTCGTTTTTAGCAACTCCAAAAAGATCTCTGCGCATTCTTCGTATCGTCTGAAGCCAAGTAACGTCCAGGCAAGCTCAAAGGCAAGCTGCATACCCAAACCAATATTGACCTAATCCTTTTCGGAATGAGAACTGAGAAACTGCATACCAACGTATCTGCTTGAGGAAACGTTTGCGGCCTATCGGGCGCTAGACCCTCCCTTAACGTTTCGATTGCGCCTTCGGCATCCTTTGTCATACGCTGTATCTTTGCCTGGCGGGCAGTCAATGATTGATCGTGACCATCCAAGGGGGGAGACCGTATGCTTACTTTATTCAGTATCCATAAAGTGCCCAATGGGTACCGCGCCGAGACTCTAGAACACGTTGAAAAAAGAATAACTCGTGTAATCACAAGATAAATTACATACTTGTTCACAATTCCTTTGTACTGCCTCACAATGTGCTCTTCATCTGCCTGGTATCCCGCCATAAGTAATATGACGCCATAATACGTCATCAGGACCAGCCTTGAATCCACAGCGGAAATAAACGTGTCAGATACGAGTTCCAGGAGGGTGCCTGACCATAAAAGAATGAGCACCGAAAAACACGCACCCCGCAAATACGGCATGTACGTCCGATCGAGCGGCAGAAACAGCCAGCGCTTGGAGGGCAAGTTGGCGGTCATGGTTGTACCCCAAAAAGCCTACCACCGACCTAAGATAAAACACTGACGTTAAGAGCCCTCCTTCTCGAGGATACCCCTTACCTGACTTTGGAAGGAAGAAGGGAAAGCACGAGGTTGAACAGCCCATAGCCTCGATGCAACGACCACATTGAGTAAAGTACAAGGAACAAGGAACATCGGCAACCAGCAGCTCACCAAATGCAGCGCCTGACAAGATCAGTTCTTCAACTTCGCCACTTGATGGGTTATCCTTGGTTCCTAACGTAGGAGGTGGGGTTATTGAAGACACGAATCCCCACCGCGCCAGGAACCCGGAGGGTCGAGCAGGCTGTGCTGCAGAAGATCTGACGCTGTGGATAGACCCTGTACGAGACGGCGCAGGGGTATGCCCTGGGGTAGCATACTCGTCTAGTCCGTTCGGGTATAATGTCCTGAACAATCTGGAAAATGACGCATTGGAAAAGATGGACAGGCAAGAGCTCGTTAAAATGATATACTTGGTGAATTTTGAATGTGCGCTAGCACGTATAGGTCAACCCACAGTGGTATGGGAGAGGTCATACGGAAATAGCTTGCCTATTAAACTCGTATCTGTAGATGTTTCAGCAACACAGCAAGTGCAGATATTGATAGATGACTGACAGACACTGCAAGTATCCCTTGTACGACTCGCTGCAGACGAGCGGACATGTGATATCAGTAAGGGATGATCAGTTACGGATGTGTCGCGCACCTCAGTGCATGCGTCAACCCCAGCAACAGAACAGCATCGGTGTGGAGAACCTCCCATTCAATACCAGGGGAAAACCTATGCGAAGGTTTGCACGATTTCGCCAATTTCATGTACTTCTTTGCCCCCGCCTGGGAGGCCTCGAGACATTGTGTAGCGTCTTCCATGAGCTCGGGCTGACAGCGGAGAGTTGACATGAATAGTGACACATAGTGGCGGCAGAACTCGTACCTCCATACCGAGCGCCGCCTTCAGAAACGCGCATACGCCCAGACCCATGCGGTGGAAAGGAGAGTCACGGTAGCTGTCGGCGCCAAACAAGTCGACTGCGCCGACCAAGTCATTGGCAAAGAGGAGGTCAAAGCCTTCGCTCGCCACACGCAGGCTCTCTGCGGGATCTATACTGGCTGCCATATGGGTTGTTCGTGGTTGCGGTTGTGGGTTGATATGGTCTCAGTACGCCCTGTCAGATTCGGACTGACACATCTCCGATTCCCGACGACCCGTGCCTTGCGCCATCGTCAAAGGCTGTACCGGAGGCTCTGCCAACACTTGGGGCGTTTGAACCGCATCGCACGTTGCGGGACTGTAGTGGGAAAGAACTGAGACTGGCATCATGTTGATAAACCGATATGACACAGGCAGTTCTCGATTGTCCGTGAATCGGTCTAGTTACTAGTATCGCTCAAGGATCCTCGCGGAGTGTAATAGCGTTGTCCGATCAGCAAGAGAACAGTTCTGAGGGTCCCCCCTACATACTGGGGTAATAGTGTACACCATAACTTCCGTGAGTCGTAAATATTGAATCGTTTTATGTCAAACACGAAGGATATTAATATGGTCAAGTGTCCAAGGTACCCCTCTGTGAATCCAAAGTCCAAAAGGGGTTGCTGGGGATCATTATAACATTGCAGCCATACCAAACGACAATCGGAAATCATGTTCAGACACATACCAAAGGGTTCGAATCGTGCAGCGAGGTTATAATACGGGACACGTGGAAATCCAAAGTCCGACTCGGCCGCGTTAAGAGAACCCGCTACGTTGTCACAGTCGAAAGGCTTGTGAGTGTAATGACGGTGCGACAGATCACCACAACGTCCCTCAAACAGCTCAAGAATACCGTCATTGGTAATCCTTCAGCCAAAATCGCCCTCGCCCGCGACACCGCCTTCATTCATTCGTACGTTCTCATCCGTGTATCTAGAATCTCCATTCACCCCCAACTCAAGCCTCGTAGACTGCCTTAACCATCCTCCCACGTCCGGCGAACCCCAGGGCTCACAAGATGATATCCGTGTCGAAGCAGCGCATGTCATATCTTCAATCTCCTACGGTAAGTACAACCAGCCTCGTGCGCTACTCTCTCACCCTCTACTTTCTCTCTCTAACAGGCTCTGAGGCTGCACTCGCAAGCTTGCTTCGAGCAAATGCACTCCAAGCGATCATCCGTGCCTTATCCAGCCCGCAAGCTCTCGTCATCATCACCCTCAAATCCGCGCTAGCACGTGCCTTGCGTGTGCTCGCCGGCGCCATCATCGAAGTAACCGGTCCCACTCTTGGTCCAATCCGAACACACTCCGCTCAATTCCGATCCGAGGCAAAGATTGCGCTCAACTATCTCTTCGAGGTCCGTTCTAGTCTCTGGTGCACATGACGCATCTAGACAGATGCTTTTCATCTCTAGTTTGATTGCTTGGATGTGTTCCTCCCTCTTTTGGCCGACGTTTCAACGCAGACTTCAGTTGCCATTGCGCAATTCGTCGGAACCGCGGTTCGCACGGAGATTCACAGAAGCGCTATTATTGAATGGCTCCCACGTTCGGAACGCCAACGAGAAGTTAAAAGTAGGCGCGGTTGGGAGAGACCTGGGGTGGTACACGTCACTACTAGGCATGGTGCCTGGGCAATCCGGACTTTGATTGCAATGATTCAGAAGAAGGATCTCAAGGCATGCGTTTTGCTCGCGGTGTAGGTTCGGATGTTGATCAGATAACGACCTTAGGCACAAGAAGCCGCATTATGTGCTCTTGCCGCTCTCGTTCTGGACAACCCACCCATTGCTATTGCATTGGCAAGGGTACCTGCTGACGGTAGTAAGCCCACTCAATTCATACATACGCTCGATAGTCATCCTGTGTGCAGGTGCACCTCCCCTTACTCTGGTTTTATCCTTGGCCAAGAGTCGTGTCACGGATGTCCAGCTCGCGGCATCATTGTGGTGAGTTTCTCGAGATCAATTTATATACCTTCCGCTCACTATGATGGAAATAAGTATTACAAACATCATTCGTGCCCAGGCAAACAACCACCCAGGTATGGTGGACCCTGCAGCAGCACTCACTGTCATTCAAGTTCTCAACCGCGTCCTGATTTTGCCTTCGGAGTCTCCCCAAAATCAAATTAAAGCCTGCTACACCCTTTGTTCGTACCATTTCTCCATTACCACGAAATACTCTCAAAGACACCCTTGGCAGCTTTGCTGGTCAGAGACGAAAAGGATATCTGTCTAGAGGTATACGATCGCGGAGTCCTAGCCAACGTAGCAGCCCTTGTCAAATCCATCACTCCCATCGACAACCCTTCAGACTGGGACATCGATGAGTCCGAGAGTAGAGTCATCCTCCGAGAGGTCTGCGCGTGTCCTTTACCTCCGTGTTCATCACTCATCTCCACCCTCTTAATTCGTCGCACAGGCAGCCCTCATGGCGATAGCCTCGACTGCACTCTTTGACAAAGTCATCAAACGGGATCTCGCTGACAACATCCAGTTGATACCTCTCGTCCGAGCATGTCTTTCGCATAAAAGCGTAGGGGTGCGTGTGGCGGCTTGTCAGTGCATCCGAGCACTCAGCCGTGACGCCGCGATTATCCGAACGAACCTCACCGACAGCGGAACCGGACTGGCTTTATACCAGGTATTCAAAAAGGAAGACGAGGACCCAAGAGTGACGTCTGCCGCGTTAGCCGTCGTGTGCAATCTCGTAAACGACTTTTCACCTCTGAGACCGGTGAGTAGTGTGTTGCGAACACGTGGGAGTCTGCTTAGGGGAAGGGTCGACAAGGCCATGCTCGCGGACGGATTACTTCCGCGGTTGATGCAGCTTTCTAGAATCGAAGATCAAGGAATTCGGGTGAGTGTCCTATGGGCGCTGAAGAACTTGTTATACAAGAGCAGCCTTGCCACGAAAGGGATGGTGATGACGCACCTCGGATGGACTCACCTTGCCGAGTATGTCGCTTGACACCTCGCGGAAAATTCTCTTGCCGACATCTCACCACTTGGATTTATTCCTAATCCAGACTCGCAAATGATGTCGATCCTGAGATCCAAGGACAGCCGTTTTGTATCCTTCGGAACCTCGCCGAGGACGAAGAAGGGATCACGTTCATGTTTAACTTGATGGGGGAGGACCTCGTCGCAAGCTCCATCTCCGCAGGCCTCGACTCTCCCAACGAACTAGTCACCCGCGAGGTACGTCCATCCCAAATACCCACACGCTCCTGACGTATCTGCATCTCCACTTTCCAGACCGCCTACCTTCTCGGAAACCTCTCGAACGGCACGCGAGCACAACAAGACCTCATCTTTACCCACCCGCCCATTCTCGACCTCGTGCACTCGTGCATGGCGGACGCGAAATCGGGTGTCCGATCCCCGCTCGTGTCGTGTGTGCTTAATCTGCTGACGAGTAATCCGAGACGACGGCAAGAGTTTATCGATGCGGGGTTCGTGTCGACACTGAGGCATTTGTGTGACTGGACGGGTACAGGTGGGGCTGGCGTGAGTGTGCCCGTGAGTCCAGGGGGGTTGGGCAGTGCTGGTGGAATAGGCGGGGGGAGCGTCGGCATGGGCACGGGTGTGGGCGTGGGCGTTGGTGTGGGGACTGGGAGACACCAGATTAACTCGGAGGATGACAAGGACGCGGCGATGTTGGCGAGGAGAGTGTTGGATTTGATGGATACGTGTGCAATTGGGGATATGCTTTGATGGGTCGATGTCGTCGGCGCTGCTTTTTGCAATTGCATGCATGTAGCGGGTGAGGTTGTAGCGCTAGTACTTTATGTGTTTTCGCCGCACATGGTCTGTATATGTTATTTTCAAGATCATCGGGGATGCTCACCTTTGTGGTGGAGTGCGGCTCTGTTACGTAGTGCTAGTTGCAGTGAGGTACGAACGTGGTCACTTGTCTTTGGTCGAGCACGAGGCGTGTAGCGCCAATTCTTTCTTTCTCCTGCACCACACTCCTCGCTCGTGCCCGCTGCATTCTTAGCTGGGCTCTCTCCTGTCCTTTTTGCCTTCCCACTACACCCTCCTCACAGCTCCCCACAGCCCTAGGACTGTTCGGAGCCAGACAGCGCTCCGTATCCGCGCTATCGCCCACTTTCCCCCTCGCATCCTCCATGCGTCTCCCATTCTGTCCGTACAGTCAACGATGTATCTCAGTTGCACTACAAATACATCACCCCTTTGTTTCTCCTCCCCACTGATCCCTAAGCACGAGCCAAAGATCGATCGTGCACAAGATGGCTCTTTTTTTTCGAGTCGCGGGACTGTTTTGCAACTTTTCGGGAACTGACCGACCCGCCAGACTCATTCGTATATAGAGTTACAACAAACGCTACCATGATACACGGGGTACAACAAACAGGATGATATACCTTGCAGAAAACGATGCGAAGCGCGAGAACAGGCAACGGTCAAGTCCCAGATAACAACAGCAAGAAATCTGGAAACAGACGCAGACGAACCCACCAAGACAGCACGGCAACTACGAAATGTCTAGCGTCCGTATCTTCTGCGCGAGATAACGCGGCGGAACATTCTCAAATATCTGCACGACGATAGGGTGATCGGATGGGCAAACGAATCTCCCAAGACGGCACGGCAACTACAAGATATCTAGCGTCTGTATCTTCTGTGCGAGATAGCGCGGGGGAACGTTGTCGAGTAGCTGCACGACGATGGGGTGATCGGATGCGACACGTTTGTATTCATTGTGGGATAAAGGAACGAGCAATAACGCGCCGAAAGGCTGCCTGAGACGCGCGAAGAGCCGTAATGCTCTGGGAAGCTTGTCGTACGAAGGGGATGCGGTGTGTGACGTAGAGGGAGAGAGCACATCGAAATCGCCATGTCCGCTATCCTCATCGAGTGGGGTGAGCGGTATGGCGTCATCATCCACAATCACGTCCTCGGAAGGAAGGTCAGGATCAAGAAGGCACTTGAGCCATGGATGCACGAGAACCAGATTTTTCAGGTTGGATAAATCCTCCATTGTCCTGATCTCTACATTTCCGAGTGCAGATGTCACGGCGCGATAAACATGCTGAGAATCACTGCTGGAGACCAACGGGCCTCTCAGCGGAAACACCATGCAAGATAAGCTCAACCGGCGGCTGAAAAGACGCGGCGATGCGAGAACGACGACTTGATTGTATAGCGTCAAGGCGGAGTCGAGATATGCAGAGGATGTTTGTAGTCCCGCGACCGAAGCATCCATCTTGTCATCTCCAATCGGCGACGGGATATAAGGTGATGCTGGGTCGCGATATACACCAATCTCGGCAGGAAGACAGCTGTTATAGTCGGATGCCTTCCCTGTCCAGGCTAGAATCGTGACATCACCTGACCGAGTCAACACCTCTTGTAACAGGCGACCCAGAGCACGTTCTTGGCCTTCGCCATAATTGACGGGAATGGAGACGTCAAATATACCGAAGAGCGAGTAAGCTATATCCTCCTGTTTTGTAGCGATGCGTGTTGCAGCAAGACAGAGTTTCTGTCGTACATCCCCTGATCCTGGTCGGAGAGAGAGCAGAACTTGTACATCAACGCCAGTTGCGTCCGCCATCCCGCCCATGATGGTAGGTGAATCCTTGTGGTTATACACGCTCTCGTCAGAAAGATAAAGCTTCCAATCTTCGGTGTAGAAACGGATAACACGAGATGCAAAGAACTCCTGCAACGTCCATGCACGGGTGTTCCACAGACACCTCACGAGAGCACGCAGGTCCGAGTCGGATAATACACCTTTGAGGTGAACGATCGTGAGGGCGGATTCCTGGTACCATTTGAACATCGATGTCAGAGATTCCTGAAGCACCGAGCCGTCTGGTTTGTTGATACAGCATGTGTCGGACCATGCCCAGCGCAACCCAGCCTCCCGCGCCGTCATACAGAACATGACCAACTTCGAGACCGTGGGTGATGCTGCGAGTTTGTGTACTGATTTCTGGAGGACATCGTGGAACAGTGGTTCGGCTCCTTCCCAAGTATGGGAGAACGTGGCATATCGAAAGTATTCCCGAACGGTCTGCGCGATGCGAGAGTGATCGACTGCTGTCGTCATGGCTGTAACGAGCTCCTTCGATTTTGGACTGGCTTCGAATTCATCCACGCGCTCCTGCTTCTCACAAAGACGTCCGGTCTCAGTGTCAATAAGGACAAGCGGAGCGTCCCGCTGAGTCTGCTTGGCAGAACTGCGAATTGCCGCCATCGTCTGCGATGGGCTCACATAGTGGTTACGCAATTCTGCAACAGGCAGAATCCTCAGACGATGCTTTGGCGTGAGTCGGAAATCACTTACCCCGAGTAGCAGGATCCGAAGATTGTTCAAGCTTTAGAAGCATGTCATTATACGCATTGATTGCTTCGTCATAACGGTGAGCACCAAGTAATGCTGCATGCCTTCTCTCATAGCCGCGTGGAGACGACGGGTCGAGTTTGATCGCCTGGGATCACATTAGCTCTCGGCCCCGGTGTAGAATAGGATGTATGTACCGCATCGGCATCCTCTAGCGAATCATTCCATGATCCAATCCCGGCTCGTGCTTTGCTTCGCTTGATCAAAAGGCCCATCGATACAGGATCGAGGGTCAATGCTGTCGTGTAATGGCCAACAGCATCTGTGTATGAGGCAGAGTCCATGACGACATCTCCACGTTGCTCTAAGGTCTCGAGACAACGCGCTTTGAAGTCTGATGTTAAATGTCAGAGGGCACCGAGGGCCACGAACCAAGTAAGGAACGCTCACTGGCAACCCACTCGATTTCATCTATAGACTCTGTTTCCATCTCGGAGATGTTCGTCGTTCCGCGGAATGAATCTCCATGTCGCCCATCGGAACTACCCGTGCCCTCTCCCAGCTCACCCTTCATCTGTCGGAAACAGTCGATCGCCTCCAAAATGCGACTGTCCTCTTCGAGAACATCGCAGATTGTTCGGTAGATGAGAAATCGTGGGAGATTGAACTGATTCGCAAAGAGTCAACGTCCGGTGTCAGACTATCATGTAAACCCTACCTTGGCGGCGGCACTCAATGCTTCATTGGGTGAGCTACGAATCAGCACCGTGCTTGCCCACTTGCTTAGCAACGTGTTCGGGGTGGAGGGACTGAGCAACAATGCAGTAGAGTAGGCTGCAACCGCATCATCCTGTTTCTCGATGTTCGATGCCTTGTCTCCAAATATTTCCAACGTCGATATGCATTGGCTCTTGAACTCTGAGGTAGAAATTGAATCATTTATCCTGATGCTGTGACGCCAAAACTCACTAGCAAGCCAGTCCATTATGAGCATATTGGCTCTGACCTCTTCGCTCACGATGTTGGTGATCTCGAGAAGAGAGAGTGCAGCATCGATTACGCGGCCCTCGGCATACAGGGCCTCGCATTGATGTTTTTTCTCGTGCGCACGAAGGATCCAGAGGAGATTGTCCGCTCTGTGTTGTGCGTCGGACAGCTGGTTCCGGAGTTGCTGAACGATGTCTTCGAGGCGTGCATTATTTGTTTCTGATGAACGAGGATGTCAGCAACATGCAAGTCAAGGTGCTAATAAACGCGCTTGAGTGCTCCTCCTGTGCACGAAGCGACGAGATGATTTCATTCAGGCTATCCGCCTGATGTTGGGAGTCGGAGAGCTGGTTACGGAGTTGCTGGACAGTCTCTTCGAGACGCACAATTTGGCTGTCTAATGGACGTGGATGTGAACGACACGCAAGTCAGGGTGGTAATAAACGCACTCGGGCTCTCCTCATTTGCATGAAGGGGCTCAATTGTCTGTTCAAGATTGCCTCTCTCCACCTCTATGCCCTGGATTTCCTGCTCAGCAAAAATATGCCGCAGTCAACGACGCGGGCTCTCACGCTGCGAGATGCAAGTGGACTTACGTTCTCAGAATAGGGTGAGGGAAGGATGTCACAGAGATTGCGAAGGGTGATTGTCGTGCCCCCACCCATCACAAGATCGTAGTGCGTCGAGATGGCCACTGAGTATATGCGTGCCGTATGCTGTATGACAGACCCAATTTTCTTGTGGGTGGTAGTGTCCCAGAAGGAAACCGCTGAGTTTGCGGAGGCTGCGATGAACGTGCCGTTGCTTGCCAGGGCGACGCACATGGCTTCCTTGTTACTGTGGATGGGCCATTGAGAGAGCGTCGTCCCGGTGGACACGTCGAGACAGTTGATGGTACCGTCGACAGACAAGACAAAGAGTTGCTTGCTATTGCTAGTCCAGGCGAGGGACTGGTTGAACGACGAGTTGACTTTGATTGGAACGTCGACGAGGAGGCGGCCGTCTTGACCGTCATAGATCCGAACGGACTTGCAGATCCACGTGGCAGTTGCGATGAGGCATCCGTCGGGTGAGAATTTGACCGCCGCAACGATGTTATTGTGTTTCAAGTTGTTGAGCAGTCGCTTGCCAGTCACTGAGAGCGACCAGACGGAGACAGTCGAGTCAATCGATCCGCTCGCGATTCTCGTCCCATCCAGTGAGATATCCACCGCAAACACCGCGTTGAGGTGTGCTTTGAACGCCGTCACCTTTTCGTGGCTCTCTGCATTCCACACCGTCACCTCGCCACCTTTCGTCCCACCCACGACCCACTTTCCATCTCGTGACACTGCGATGCTGTAGACCTCACTCCCCGCATCCATTGGCGTCTCCACCTCCACGCCATCTTTCACTCGCCATCGTCGAATCTTTCCTTTCGCATCACCCCTCACGATGTGCTTCCCATCAACGAGGAAGGCGATTGGGTATACGTCATGTTGATCATCTATTTCGATCGCTTCTGCTCGCTGTTGGTGAACGGTGCTGGAGGAGGAACTGTACTCACTCGACTCTTGGGTCCCCGTCAGTATCACACTCTCAAACGTCTCGCCTAGATGCTCACCATTCCTTGACCACCCGCTTATGCTCGAAGACATACTCTGTCAGGTAACAGGGTGCTGGAAAGAAGGGTGTGCGGTCGTCCATTCATGGCACGCTAATGTCGCCTGGAATACACGTGTCTCCTTATCACATATACATCAGTTCCCACACCTATAATCATCTTGGTGCTTGTTCTCACTCCACCGAAATCGTCGTCATTATGGTAGTGACATGTGGGATGTCGATGGGGAAAATCACACTCCAATCTCGATGCTATGGGGATGGCATCAGATAGACACTTTCAATTTGAAGGTTACGCAAAATGAGTTCCCAGGATGAACAAGCTGGACCTGACCATGTACAGTACGACACGCCACAGTGACAGTATTGGCGCAGCCACCGCGTATGGATGCGTGTTCACCATTCTGTATGTCCCCCTCATCCCCATTTTTTTCGACATCGTCTCCCATCGCCAATACACCCTCTACCCCAACAGCGCCTTCCGGGTCTCCTCCATCTTGGGCCTCTCCAATCTAGGCCGCAACTACGGGATCGTCACCCTTCCCCGACATTCCCGCCTTTTCGTACCCCTACGCCTTCATCGGTGCCGCCCACGTCTCCGACTCCGAATTCAACGAGGACGGGGTATATTGTAGATCGGCATGCTAGATGTTGACGTTTAAGGTTCGTGTCCGAGGCGCGTACGAGACCTCCATAAGACACGAGTACATAATAACGTTATGGCTACTCTATACTCTTACACGTCCGAACGGATACACCGACCGACCGATCGACTTTCCCTGGGACTGACCCATTCACATAGCAACCTCACCTCCCCTGACCGTTCCTCCCGCTCTTCCTCCTTCCCGCCGAGTCCCGACATCCGATCCCCCTCGGGAGAACTAACTACCGGGAGATATTTGCAAAGCGAGACTCGGGCGGGATTCTTACCCTCTTTGTACGCGATCGCAAAAGGTGACGTCCATGCCTGTATGAAGGCGATGAGGCATCCATCGGGCGAAAATTTGATCGCGACAACGGTGTGCTTGTGTTTCAAGGGGCCAAGCAATCGCTCGCCAGTCGAGAGTGACCAGACGCAGACAGTGTTGTCATCCGATCCGGTCGCGATTCTCGTCCCATCCGGAGAGACGTCCACCGCCCACACCCCACTTCGCTGTCCTCTGAACGTGGTCACCTTTTTGTGGCTCTCCACATTCCACACCGAGACCTCGCCACTTCTCGTCCCACCCACGACCCACTTACCGTCTCGTGACACTGCAACGTTGTAAACAGTACTCCCCGCATCCATTGGCGTCCCCACCTCCCGCCATCTTCCACTCGCCAACGTCGAATCCTTCCTTCCCAGCCACCGCTCACGATGTGTTTCCCATCAACGAGGAAGGCAGCTGACAATATGTTGTCTCGACCGTCGAGGAGGAACTGTTTTCACTCGACTCTTGGGATTCTCGTTAGTATCGCACTCTCAAACGTCTCGCCTAGATACTCACTTTTCCTTGACCACCCCCTTCTTCTCGACGACATACTAGGCCAGGTGTCAGAGTGTTTACGAGAGGGACGTGCCGTCGCCAATGTCGCCTGGCATACACGTGCCTCCTTATCGATATACTAATAATCAGTTCACACCTATCATCATCTATCAGCGCTTGTTCTCAGTCCACCGAAATCGTCGTCATTGTGGTAGTGACGTGAGAGGTGTCGATGGGGGAAAATCACGGTCCAAGCCGTTCAAGTTGGAAATGGGAAGCAGCGACTAAACGAGCTACCCAACAGTCTGAATGCTTCATTCTTCAAGACTCGTCCTCCTCGAGCCCAAATATCTGCCGCAATAACTCCACTTGTTCAAGGGGTCGCTCCCTTCCCAGAATCACACTCTCCGCACGTGCCTCTTCGCATAGCGCACTGTACGCGGGGGCGAGTCGCCTCAGTGTATCGCGATGCACGCGCCCAGCAAGGAACGACGATGAGAGCGGAAATAGACGTGGCGATGAGATCACGTCTGGAGTAGATAGCCGAAGAGAGAGTTTCCCGAGGGATTCGGAGAGCGCTTCTGGTTCAGTCGCAGGAAGACGAGCGAGTGGTGTCTGTTGTGTTTTTTGCACGTCGCAGTTTGGCAAAAAAAAGGATTCACAGGTGAGAAAAAAATGAACGCCATCGCGTTAGGGGGAAGCACTTACTGCGGGATCCTTCGTCTCCAAAGTGCGTATTGCGTCGCGGAGAGAGGCATCCTTGAGGATGTTTTCATACTGTGTTCCGACGGTATCAGTCCTCACATGTACGAGTGTATGAATGAAGAGAGAGAGAAACTTACATGCTCGTCTTCAAGCAATCGCACCCTCTCCTCGATATTGTCTCTCACCTCTTTCCGCTTGTCCTCCGTAAACGAAAATGACTCTAGCACATTCTTATCATCCATGCAAGTGCGGCGTGAGGATACAAGAAACCCGAACAAACCAACACACACACCTCTAAATAGCCCAGACAATTCAGTACGAATACCGCACGGTCCCATCTCGGACGCAACCTTGCCTTTTCCTCGGCAGCAGCAGCATACATAGTAACAGCAGGATCGACCGTGACATCCAGGATACGTCGGAATCCCGTGCTTGCCTCAGAGGGATCAGAGGAACCTGGAACCCTCGCTGAGAAGGGAAGAATCATAGACCTGCATGATTTCACGCAGGAGTTGGGCGTGGTCGGTGATTCAACGCGGTGGGGAAAGAGATGGCTCGTCGAGGCCCTGTGGGATGTATTGATGTGTGTGTGAACCAAGCGGGGGCGAAGTAGTACACAATAGGTGACGAACCAGGGGTATACGATGCAAGGCACGTCCTTGAGCCTCTATCGAGTCGAAGAAGACCTTGTAACTCAATTGCGCGCGTCACACGCTTCCCTCACCTTGAGTGGCGCACAAGGCTTACCCACAGAGGAATTCAACAACTCCTTCACCCACTCTTCTTCTTCGCTTCCGTTAAATGTCTGTACAGCTCCTACCATGCGCGCCTGACCGTTTACACCGAAAAGTCTTCAAAAGTTTGGGGGACTCGCACTGTGCAGCTATTGCCTGATGGACCGGTGCGAGCATGTCGCCAACGTATCGAATGGGATCATGCGCATGTAGTTCAATTGCTCGCGGCAATCCAGACGAATTACCACGGGTGAGACCCTCGAGGAAGAGTGCGAGGAGTGTACTTTGCTTCGCCTCTGAGAGAAGGGCGAGGGCATCGCTAGATGATCCGATCGATATCCGTGGACAGAAAAACAATGTACGATACGTACGACAATAATTCGGGCCGCTGCGAAAGCCGACGGATGGCTTCGCACACCACTGAACTAACTTCAAGTTAGCTTTCCCTTCTTATCCGGCGGAACTCGAACGTCAACCAGCGGTAGATCTTGTTGTAACCTTGCTCGAGATACGAAGACGTTGTTGCCATTATATCCATGCTATGCCAGGTAGACCCTCTCAAATCACAAAAGACGTTGTGATAAAAGACGGCTTACCCTGCCTGAATCGGACTGTCCTCTCTAGACATCAACACTCTACAATTACCTCGAATTCGCTCGATCTTGTTCATAGTCGAAAAAAACTGTGCACCAAGTGAAATCTCGCGAGAAGTAATAGCATCAACTTCGTCTTCACTGAGCATGAACGATCGGCGTGGGACGTGGGAGAGGAGCTCACTGCGTTTGCCGGTGCTGAGTGCTCTCATGTGTAACCCAACCACCTCGACCATCACTGCCTGATCATGTCTGGTAAAAGTTCGTAAAACACCCTGGATGACCATGATGGGGCCTGGGGATTCAGAGTCAGGCCGATAGGGGACGACCCGGAACGAACGGGAAAAGAGGAGAAAAAGACGTACATACATAGACTCACCAAGCGACAACTGACCACCCGATCGCGTGGACTGAGGTATTGAACACGATCGACAACACCGTGCGGATTATCAGCGTCGTACCGTTATTGATCCTGCATACAATCGCCAACCGCACCATCGTAGTGCCTTGACCGGACGAGCATCAGCTGTGTTGTCAACCGACGGGTTTGACGAGTGGGATAGCGATAAATGAAACGAACTTGAAGAACTATTCGGTTCCGTCACCAGTGCGTGTGTGAGTACGACCGTACGAAGCTCCCGATAATCACCTTGTTGCTGGAAACCTGTCCGGGTCCCTGTGATCGTTCTGGCTACTGCCTGGTCGCCGAGTTACAACAAACGCTGCCATGGTACACGGGGTACAACAAACACGGTGATATACCTTACGGAAAGCGATACGAAATGCGAGAACATGCAATGGTCAAGTCCGAGATGGCACGGGTAAGAGATCTGGAAACAAAGACAGACGAATCTCCCAAGACAACATGGCAACTACAAGACATCTAGTGTCCGTATCTTCTGCGCGAGATAACGCGGGGGAACATTCTCGAGTAGCTGCACGACGATGGGGTGATCGGATGCGACACGTTTGTATTCATTGTGCGATAGAGGGGCGAGCAATAACGCGCCGAAAGGCTGCCTGAGACGCGCGAAGAGCCGTAATGCTCTAGAGAGCTTGTCGTACGAAGGGGATGCGGTGTGTGATGTAGAGGGAAAGAGCACATCGAAATAGCCGTCCCCGCCATCCCCCTCGAGTGGGGTGAGTGGTTCGGCGTCATCATCCACAGTCACATCCTCGGAAGGAAGGACAGGATCAAGAAGGCACTTGAGCCATGGATGCACGAGCACTAGATTTTTCAGGCTGGATAAATCCTCCATTGTCTTGATCTCGACGTTCCCGAGTGCGGATGTTATGCCACGATAAACTTGCTGAGAATCACTACTGGAGACTAACAGGCCTCTCAGCGGAAACACGATGCAAGATAAGCTCAACCGACGGCTGACAAGACGCGGCGATGCGAGAGCGACGACTTGGTTGTATAGCATCAAGGCAGTGTCGAGGTATCCCGGGGATGTCTGTAGTTCCGCGACCAAACCATCCATCTTGTTATCTTCAATCGGTGACGGGATATAAGGTGATGCTGGGTCGCGATATACACCAATCTCGGCAGGAAGACAGCTGTTATAGTCTGATCCCTTGCCTGTCCAGGCTAGAATCGTGACATCGCCTGACCGAGTCAAGACCTCTTGCAACAGGCGACCCAGAGCGCGTTTCTGGCCCTCGCCATAATTGACTTGTATAGAGACGTCAAATATACCGAAGAGGGAGTAGGCGATATCCTCTTGTCTCGTAGCGAGTCGTGCTGCAGCAAGACAGAGCTTCTGTCGTACATCCTCTGATCCTGGTCGGAGAGAGAGCAGAACTTGTGTGTCAACGCCATTTGCGTCCGCCATCTCGCCCATGATCATAGGTGAATCCTTGTGGTTATACACACTCTCTTCGGGACGATAAGGCTTCCAATCTTCGGTGTAGAACCGGATAACCCGAGATGCAAAGAATTCCTGCAACGTCCATGCACGGGTATTCCAAAGACACCTCACGAGAGCACGCAGGTCCGAGTCGGATCGTACACCTTTTAGGTGAACGATCGTGAGCGCGGATTCGTGATACCACTGAAACATCGACGTCAGGGATTCCTGAAGCACCGACTCGTCCGTTTTGTTGATACAACACGTATCAGACCATGCCCAGCGCAACTCAGCCTCCCGCGCCGTCATACAGAACATCACTAACTTCGAGACTGACGGTGATTCTGCCAGTTTGCCTATCGATGTATGCCAGACATCACGGAACGGCGGTTCGGCTCCTTCCCAAGTATGAGAGAACGTGGCGTATCGAAAGTATTCCCGAACGGTCTGCGCGATGCGAGAGTGATCGACTGCCGTCGTCATGGATGCAACGAGCTCCTTGAATTTTGGACCAGCTTCGAACTCATGGAACCGCTGCCACTTGTCGCAAAGACGACCGGTCACCATATCAATGAGGACTAGAGGAGCGTCCTGCTGAGTCCGCCTGACAGAACTTCGAATTGCCGTCATCGTCTCCGCTGGGCTCACATAGTAGTTACGCAATTCTGCAAGAGGGAGGCTCCTCAGACGGTGCTTTCGTGCGAGTCAGAAAATGCTTACCCCGAGTAACAGGATCCGGAGATTCTTCAAACTTCCGAAGCATATCGTTATACGCATCGATTGCTTCATCGTAACGGTGAGCGCCGAGTAGTGCTGCATGCCTTCTTTCGTGGCCACGTGGGGACGACGGGTCGAGTGTGATCACCTGGGATCCCATTGGTTATGTGCTCTGGTGTCA
>JBBPQP010000630.1:0-20296 GCA_038092555.1 Boletus subgraveolens
CGTACGCGAACGAGAGCGGGAACGCGTGAAAGACCTGCGGTCCCGTCCGTTGCGCACAGGACGTGGACGTGAGCGGGAGCGAGTGCGGATGGGAACGTCAGAGAGTTCCACTTTCAGCACGAGACCGTCCAATTGACCGCCGTTCATGTGGGATACCGCTTTTTGTGCTGACGACGAATCCCCATACTCCAGTGCAGCCTTGCCTCGATTTTGACCAGCTAAACAAAAGGACTGTGAGACGGGAATGCATAGGAATGATACATAGACCATACACTTTGTGTAGAGGGGAAGATCTATTTTGACGATTTCACCGTAAAACCCAAATATTGTTTGAAGGTGGGCGTAGACAACATTGCGTGAAAGGCCGTTCACGACAACGACTTTGGCATCCTTTTTGTCGTCTCCGTGCTCCATGTCTACGTCTGCATCGTGGAGAGGCTTTGGGGAGGGGGAGCGACCTCTGTCCGACATCGTTGAATACGTCTTGGGACGAAGCGAGCACCGTAAGAGAAAATGGGGGTGTGACTGCGTGGCAATGTTGTGACGGTCACAAAGTACAACAACTGATTACTGTAGTCTTGCTTTCTTTCTAGGCTGCTTCGTAATACCAGATTGATTCTCATCCTTTAGTCCATGCGTCCGCTTCACATGCCTTTTCACAAGATCCTGTCTGACAAAACTTTGACCACAAATGTCGCAACTATAAGGCCTGAATCCACTGTGACTGGCCTCGTGCCTTTTGCATTCGTTCTTGCGCAAGAACCGCAGCGGACTGTGAATGAGTATTCAGTTGACATACAAGGACGACCAATCTAGAGTCAACAAACCACATAGAGCAAGCAAAGGGTCTTTGCCCAATGTGAGCTCCAACATGGACCAAGATATGGTCCCTACGCTTGTTCCGCTGATCGCAACCGATGACATAACATCGAAAATCGTTCAAAAGCTCCCCGCGGTCTGAAAGTTTTCCGGCAAAGTGAGACAGCCATGCTCTATCGATATCTCGTTCGGGGTATTTAGCTCTGAAACGTTCTGCTCTGGATACGAGTTCGCTTAGTTCGATGCCAAGATGCGCATTCAATACGGGGGATAAATTGGTGGTGTTCGAATACTCAAGGTTGCACGGAACGGGCAAAGGGCGGTGTTCGCTATCAGGGATATTGGTTGGCTCGAGTTTGATGGAAATAGAAGACTCCGACGCTGCTAGGTGCGATGGCGAAAAACATTGTGCGGTAGGTGAGTTTGTGGAGGACCATGGCAAAAACGAAAACTCCGGAGCGGGTTGGACCAAGATCGACATAATGTCCTGGATGACTCGCGGAGACGGGCTTTGTTCGGCCCTCGAGTCCGTCGTAGAAAGGATATCATCAATGTGATGGTTCTTGGGCGTCAGCGAGGCAGGCTCTGTGTAGGGGATCCCAATATCGTAGAGTGGTGTACTGCGGATAGTGTCCAAAGGGTTGACGCCGGGATGTGGCAGGTCCAGTCGTCGAAGTTTATCGTACATATTAACGTCGGGAATTAGTCCAATAGTGTCGCTCGTCGTCGGATCGACGTCGCTATCGAAACCAAACTCTATACGACTAGTAGGCTCGTCGCAGAAGGAAGGGACGAAACGACGGTTTTCTCTTGACTCGAAACCCCTGTATGGAACGGCCGGTGCGGAGAAATCGTCCAGTAGCATCTCGGTGCCGCGGATTTCGGTGGGCAAAGAAAGCAGTTCTTCATCGCCGTCGACTTGCATTCGCAGCGGTGAGTCTTCAGGGGCGAGTGGTTGATCATCCGGAAAATAAGTGATGCCCAACCCGGCGAGAGGGGGTCGATAGGAGGGAGAATCGACCCAGGCGTTCGACTGAAAGTCATCGAGAGCGTCGCGGCCGGGAAGAAGAGGTGTATTAGCAATAGATCTGAGTGGGGAAAGGAGAGTGGGGATAGATGGGTGAGGGTGTCGCAGCGCCAGCGTTGCGTGGATAGAGGTGTTGTGTGGATAGCTGTGTGTAGGGCTGCGGTGATGTTTCATAGTTTGGATGGATAGTATACCATAATATGTTGCTCGGATGTCCATCGCCGTTATATATCTTGTTTGCTCTTGTTATGCAAAGCCATTAACTATTTACCTCTTTTGGAAATCTCTCCGTCGATATGTTTTTTGTCCGGCTGGGCAGAGCATCGCTCTCAACCGCGACAAAAACGCGCACAAGACATGGCTGTCTCAAACCCGTACTGCTCCTTTCCGGCGTCTCTGCTGCTGCCACCACCTACTATTCCCTCCTCTCCGATCGTGTAGATACTCTTCCTCTGAGCCCCTCCCGCTTCACACCGACCACCCTCATCGAATCCGTGGACGTGTCATCCAACACGAAGCTTCTGACTCTCTCTGTACCTCCGGAACTGCTCCCACACGACCCTGCCGCGTTCGCACCCATATGGTCCATATTCATCAAGGATAGCGACATCCAAGTAGAGCGTCCCTACACACCCCTCGAGGGTATCGATGAAAATGGTCACATGAAGTTCTGGGTAAAAAAATATGAACGTGGCGAAGTCGGTCGATGGCTACACTCGAGACATGTCGGTGACTCGATTGAGATTCGTGGACCCGTAAAGACTTGGTCAAGGTTGTGGCAGAATGGTCATTGGGATGAAATTGTCCTGGCACGCACCTCCATTCCCCTCTCATCTATGGACCAACTGACCTCCACTTTTCCCTTGCAAGATCTCCGGTGGGACCGGAATTACACCTTTCTACCAGCTTCTACACAATATTTTCAGAACGCATGACACCACTTTCAACACTCGTTTTACATTACTTCACGGATCCAGATCGTTAGCGGACCTTCCTCCTTCGAGCATGATAGAATCTCTTGCGACACTCTCTCAGAAATATCCGGACAAGCTCCAATTGCATCTTTTTGCAGAGTCCACGAATGATACCTCTGAAAACCATTCCCTAAACATTCAACATGGCCGGATTGGCAGGTCCGTTGTACACGACGCATTGCGACTGACGCACAGTCTACCGTGGTGGCGCAGGCTTTTTGGGTTATCCGCCCCCATACCGTTGGCATCGGAGAGGAGAGTCCTTGTCTTGGTCTGTGGTCCCGAAGGGTAAGTATTGCATAGCTCCTCTTCGATGCTGAAGTGTTCTTGAATAATTGTAATGCAGGATGGTGAATGCGATTGCTGGGCCATATGGTCGCAATTACTCCCAGGGTGAGGTGGGAGGCATTTTAGGGGAGTTAGGCTTGCAATCTCACCAAATCTGGAAGCTCTGATGGAATATAGTATTGACATCCTTAGAAATATATGATCCTATAATTCGTATCGACCAGACCAAATTGGTGCCAGTGAATTAGCCGACAGTGGGCTTTCATTCCAACCCCGTCCGGAATGTGTTAGAATGTCACTTTGATGCAAGCTCAAGTGCTCAGGCCTCAGGGACATGCGAGACACCGTCACCCTCCAGCTCTTCGCTTCCAACTTAAACATGCCCTCAACGACGCCGCCTCTAACTCAAACACTACGCCCACTGCTCATGACGACACGGTGAACGACAACCCAGCGACACGACGTAACAACACCGTGTCGTGTTTCTTTCAACACTGCCATGTGACGCTGTCGACACTACTATATCCTCTTCCCGCTCGAACAGGTTCATGGCGGGCGCTTGATCATAATTACACACTCGCTGTACACTGGGTCTATTCGACTGGGACGAGGCCACAAGTCTTGGATGGTGCTGCACTTCAATATCCCACCGCGGTGTACACACGCACTGAACGCTAGCTGACTCATACCCAACCTGTCCGCCCATGACGGTGGCAATGCCTATCATTCCGATACGCTTATCCTACACGACCTGCCGGGTTCAGACTGACCACACGGAAGAACGCGTTGCATCTCACACACTGTCACATCTGTTTTAGCGTGTCACTCGCTCAGCGCCACGTTTGAACGTGTGTGCTCTGTCGGACGAGACAAACCACTCAGTGCGGCCTTCTCGAACCATGACCCGCCTGGTGAGAAGCAAGTAAATTCCATACTGAGAAACGAGGAAGGTCCATGCGAGGTCTCTAGAAGGTTCCAGAGTGATCCAAAGTGAGTTCCAAATGAATTATTCTATTTAATGCCTCCACAAGGTCAGATCTCAGAAACCGATTGCTGCCTACATCGAAAATAGATCTATGAGAGGCACTATCTCGTGGAAAGGGTTACTAGGGCAGAGCGTAACAGTTAGGCCAGCACGATGTTATACCGTGCGCCTGTTTGAGTTCATCGTACGCATAGTCTGAGCATCCTCGTCCGACCCAAATCGAGGCACGGTGCGACGTTCATCAGCTGCACATCGCTCCAAGATCCGCGGTAGCAGGGATGGTGGTGGTGGCCATGACGGTGATAGTGGTGGTGCTGATGGCAGTGATGGTGACGGTGATGATCGGGTTATATTGATCTCGGACTTGGAGGGTTGCCTAACAAAAATCGATTACCATTAGTCAATCATGCCCAAGTCTTCAGACACCCAAAAACGAGGACGTACTGAAGCGGTACTAATGGTGGCAGCAACAGCAGCAGCAAAAAGATAAAGATTGGAAGAGAGCCGCATGATTGGCTTCGAGAAGAGTGTATGGAAATTCATGGCATAGAGTGCTCCTTTTTATCAACATTTCTTCGACGATGCCACTTACATTATATCCGTCATCCTCGTGCCAGGTATGTTATGTGTGCGTGTATCGTACCGCCAATAACAACCGAAACCAAACTGAAACAGAAAACAAAAATGTTAGCAAGTTGTCATAGAAATTTTACCAAGTGCATCAGTAAAATGTGTACGGCCTCAACCGAGTGTTGTGTGCCCTGTTATCACTCGGACCTTTCGTCGGCTAACACTACCCAAAAAGTCTGGGAATCGAATTTTCCGGCGGTCGACCTATAGGTCCCTTGAATAATAATTGAATTAATTCAGGAAACATGGAGGTGGGCCGACGTATCCGGTAGGTTAGGTTTCAAAGTCCACTAGGACCTAACACTAGGTCGACTGCCAATTTTCCGGCAGTCTCCGCTTGAAGTCACGTGGAGTGACGATGGAATTTCCTGATGCACTCGTAGTCTCGTACTCGTCGATGTCTTCTACAATGCACAATATCGGGATCTGGATACCCTTGGCTGACGGGTAACAGGTTAACATGAGGGGTATGCATCAGCTTCGCTTACCACCAACTTTCAATGTTATCTGGACCTGCTATGGCAGACATTGTAGATACTTTGTCGTAGAAGCATTGGGACGTCGCTGACATGGTACTTTGATAACAATGAGAAGCGCCGGGGAGCAGAGGTCTAGTGAGACGACAATCCCTTAGGGAGTATTACCACCCTGGCTTTGAGATCCCACGAATCTGTAGTCCGAGTCTGGAGGTGTTTTCGTGGATGTATGTGGTGATTTCCAATGAATCTCAGAAACCTCGTGAAAACCTTTGAGTAAACTGAAGATAACATATGTGATACCCTGAGGTCGGTGCAAATTAGACGTGTCTTATGTTTTAAATCTTCTCTTAGATGCGGGGTCGACCCATAGGTAAGACATGGCACCTTCCTGAGATAGAAAGGACACCCCGAGGGGGGGCAGGCATGAACTCCAGAAGCCTTTGCTCCATGGTCATAGTGGTACGGGGAAGTCATATATCTTGCCTTCGAAGGTCCAACAAGCCCTTCATAATGAACTGGACCTCAAGGACAGCATCGATAGCCGAGCGGACGGTATTCACTTGCACTTGACCAGCAACTGGAACAGCAGTATTGACTTGAGTGGCTGTTTTGACTTCTACCTCCCACAGGGTGTCGGCGTGAGCAGGGATTGGAAGCGATGTCTTCGGGTCAACCTCGAGGTGAATGGTAAGTAAAAGGGATTCAGTCAAGTCGATGTTGGTACCTGTTCCTGCTGAAACATCTGGATAATGAGCGGTCCACGTCGGAAAGTATATCCGTGTTTATATATCTGGGAGCGACGACTGGCGCAATCCTTTAAGTGCCACTATCTTGCGAGGATGCGAACCAACCGTACACGTATCCGAGGGCGCTCGCAAAGCTAAGAGCATCTCCAAGAACCTCGCAGACTGCCCACGGACGAACGGTTGCCTCGGGATGTACGCGTACAGACTCCGGCTTTAGGTATGAATATAGAGTCCTGAAATCGGTCTGTACAAGAATACGATAACAGATGTGCACTAAGCTTACCATCCACTTTCCTTGCCATCACCAAGCTCCTTTCTAGCCCTCAACAGAACTGGTTCATCACCTTGGGAGCCAGATTGAACAAGGCCCTGGGCACCAATGTGTTCAAATACGATCTCGCGGGTGTGCATGGGGGTAGCGGACTCGGTGTGGAGGGTTAGTCGGTTGAGGATAGGTTTAAGGTCGCGGGCAAAAAATTCGGCGAAGAGAGCTACTTCGTAGTATGCGTGAGCGGGAGATTGAGTGACTGCCGACATCAGATGAAGCTGAACACGAAGTGGTAAACATTATGGTCCCGCGGCCGCAATAAACTCGGCTTTCATAACATTCACTCTTGCTCTTGCCTTCTCTTGCTGTATGTGCCCCGGATTTACCGTTGTCACAGCCTACAGACCATTTTTTTCTTTTCTTTTCGACTGATTCATTGAGTTTATCTTCTGAACTAAATATCACAGAATGGTTGGCATCTTCAATGCATCCTCTGGGTCGTCTGCCCAATCCGAACTTCAAATCTGTGCACTATGCACCACTCCAGCTCGTTATAAATGTCCCCGTTGTGCAACTCCTACCTGCTCCCTACCCTGCTCTCGCAAGCACAAGGAAGATGCAAGATGCATCGGTGAGCGGGACAAAGCCCAGTATGTCCCCATGAACGCGTACGGTTGGGGTACCATGATGCGGGACTACTGCTATCTCGAAGAAGTCGGCAGAAAAGTGAACGAGTGGGGCAGCGAGATCGTTCGCGGTGGGTATATGGAGAATATCGGCGCAAGCAAAGCTGCAAGTACGCGAAAGTTTTCCAGCGGGAGAAAACCAACCGCAGGGAAATCGAAAAGAGAGATGTTCAGGGCTCATCTCGAAACGCTGGATATCGATGTTGAATTGTTGCCGCCAGGCATGGAGCGTAGAAATCTGAACCAATCAACATTCGATCAAAAGTAACGATCTTTACTCATTGGTGTCCTCACCCAGACTGACATTGTGCAAGGTCGAAGAGTTCTCTACTCACGATCGAGCTCGTATTTTACCCTCCCACCACCCTCGCGTCCATTTCATCTTCGCCACCACCATCCTACAAGATACTCTCGCACCGGAATAGTCTGTCAGCGATACTTCTTACCGTACTTCAGCATCAGGTGTCCTCGATACTCTCAAAGTCACAAAAGCAAAAAGAAAACACTCCCGATTGGCTACCCTCCCTAGTCATCCCTCATCCAGAAGCCCCCGAGTGTTTCATTCCTCCGCACTGCTACATACGCGCGAATACTGAATTCCCCTACGCTCCCAATGCTGCGTGTTACCACAAGTTAGAGGCGACCCTAAGCCTCAGCGAGCTCCTTCAGAGAACGTCTTTCACAGAGTTCCCGACTATTCACGTTTTTGACCCGGAAGCGTCATCGTTCTGCAGCACTGTCATTGATAAATCTGGCTCAGTAGTCCGAGTCTTAGAGGACGATCAAATTAACGTTGCAAGGGCAGTGAAGCGGAGGAAGCTAAATAAGACGGTGGGCCTAGACGCGGTTTTTAACCTGATTGGTGGATATGGGAGCGAGGGTAGTTCTCACTCAGAAGAGGGAACACCAAACCAGCATCTGACTGGTTTGGCCACGCTAGAAGCGTATCCGGGGAGTGATGATGACGTAGCCCCCACAAATGCTGAGGTGGAAGAAGACCAATCTCTGAATTCTGATGATGATGGATCCACCGAAGGCAACCAACTCGATTCAGCCAGACTGCTTGAAATTGTGAAGCGAGCACGGAGTGCAGCCGATGAAGATGTATTAGACTGGGGGGACGAATGGGAACTCGATGTAGAAGAACAGATGTCGAATGTTGGCTCATACTTATGAGGTAGATGTAAATATTGCTCTCATCCGCAAGAGATTGTTGAACGTGTTATAAATTTTAGATTGTCGATCCTGTACAAGTGGATCGATCAAAGAAGGTTGCATATTAGATATCATCTGGTCTGCAGACCAAAGAGGTGAAGGAAGGCAGTAGTTCCCTCTTAGATATCGTCCATACCCAAATCAATCTCAACTTTCTCGCCGGGATTGAAAGCAGGAAGTCCTAAGAGGATTCATATAAACTACAGCCAACCTTCTGGTGATGGGTGAGACACACCTAGGTAGGGACAGCTCGCACATCTAAATGCGTCTCCTAGAAAACAGCTGCCACAGCTGCTCGTTGCCTTTGGAGCAGCCTTTGCTGCGGCGATCAGCCGCTCTTTCTCTGCGTCACCAGCGCCAACTTCCACCGCACCGTCCACGTCCAGAAGAACGACTTTTCCTGACTTGGCTTCCTCAGCCTCAATCTCGGCGAGTCCACACGTGCAGTTCTTGCACGCTTTCTTGCGTCGGGGTGCACCAGAGTTTACAGGCTCGCAGGTTGGAATAGGACGCGCGCGGTCGGCAGTGGTTAAAAGAGCCTCCGCATCAATAGAGGGTGTAGAGGGAGACGAAAGTGTCCAAAGAGCCTTCTTTGAAGATTGTCGAGCTGGGTCGGCCCTCCGCTTTAGAGGGACAGCCCCATTAGAAAGAGTGGTGCTAAAGAGTGTGGAACTGGGCTTCTGAGCAATCACTCGTGGGTCTTCGCCTTGTAGGACACTTTCTAGGACGGTAAACCCTGCAAGGGTAAGTTCCTGAGGAAGATTGAGAAGACCTGCGGGAAGATTGAGCAGGTAAAGTTTGCCGAAGGGACTGAGGCCTTCGAGGAGCTGACTGAAGAATGGCTGTAGATCGGATAGGAGGGAGGAATACTCTGGTGGGGTGAGCACAACGTGGATTGAAGAATAGGAGGAGGCAGTCAAGGTAGTAGCTAACAGGGGGTGATTTAATAGGTACGTGATGGTCAGAGAGGAAATGACACTACCTCCACCAATCAATCTATCAAGCATCTGCCTCTCTACGGCGTCTCCGCTTGCATTCCCATCCAAGTCTGTCACAAGTGCTTGATACTTTCCATTCTGCGCGGTACTCAGCGATCCGATGACCAGCACTGACCCAGTGGGTAAAGCGACCCCGAGGTCTGTTGGCTTGGATATTGAGGGGGCGGACACTGCGGTGGGTGCCATTGGAACGAGCGGGATGGAAGCGGAACGAGATGGAAGCAAAGAGTAAACGCATGATCAGACATCGTCCTTTGTAATCAGATTGTCTATCTTAGATAAGCGAACTATGAATTCTGATACAATATACAAACAATGGCTAGAAGGATATGGAAAATGAATGCACTAACCGCTTTAGCTAAAGAGAAACGTATCCAACTGACGAACAAGACCGAATCCCAGCTACTTGCATGTTCCTCCATACTATTCACTGCTGCATCTCTGGATTGGGTGCTGGGTGGGGTGGCATCCCAGGCGGCGGATGCATCCCATCGTGGTATGCAGGAGCCAAGAGTGCACCGCGAATCCGTAGCAACATCATACGGAACCACTCCTCGTCTGCACCTGCCTTTTCCTGCTCTACCGCTAGCTGCTGGAGACTACTCAGTTCTTTCATCAGCGTCAGGCGCCAAGAGAGGTTGCCATTTTCGTCCGCCTCTAAATTATCTATTGGCATGGCAGGGTGCGGAGGGAAACGCAACCCAGGAGGTGGAGGTGGAAGCATAGGAAAGTTGGGGTCAAAGCTAGTCAAGACGTGCATCAGTCAACAAGTCACACGTGGTCAGGGGACATACGCGGGTGGATAGGGAGGCGGATAAGGAGCCTGTCTGCTCGGGCCAGCCTCATCGGGGTGCATCTGGGGTGGGGGCGCTTGGACAAATTGGGCGTGGGGGTCAGCGAAGGGTTCGTTTGGACGATAATCAACGTCTTGCTCTTCCGATTGACGTCCTTTGGCACCCTTTGGTTTCTTCTTTCTCACACGGTGAACTCCCGTGCGTGGATCGACATTATCATTGACAGTCCAATATGACCCCTTGCCTCGATCGGTGAGTGGACGGGGGACTTTCTCAAAGCATGGGTTGAGAGAAAGATTATGTCGGACAGAATTCTGAAGTATTCAATAGTTAGTTTTGTTTTGTTTTGCACAAGGGTTCAAACAAATATGAACACAATCAAACATCAACATCGCGGTCGCGGGTCGCGTCTCGACGCGGTTGCGTACAAATGATCGATCATGTTTGGGAAGTCTCACTCACCTTCCAGCCCGAAGGTGCAGTTCTAAAATACGGGAACTAGATGACATGGCGTCAGAACTGACGCAGACTTGGGAGCGCCAGAACACTACGTACGCGGGATTCAATCGCGTAGTAAATGTCTTCCAAGAGTAACTTTTGGTTGGGCGAACCTTTGATCGCATATCTAGCATCGTGTTGAGTTCAAAAACCGACCAAGCCGGAGTGGATGAATGTCCACAACGAACCAACGTACCGAATGAGGGTAGAATAAGGGTAGAATGGTTTACTTCCCGGGGGTCCGTCGCGCAGAGAATCGAGGTTAATTGGCAAGCCACCCGTGAGGTCGGCCGGTTCTTGGGGGTAATATGAATTTGCCTGAGCGAGTTCTGCCTCGCCTGGTGGTAGCATATTTGATGGGATTACTGTTTGCTGGGGCTGCTGCGACATGATTCTACTTGGAGCTGTTAGTCCAGATAATCTAGACGACGAGTTCACCGATGGCGGCGTGCTTGTTGACTGGATAGTTGAAAGGTGTAGGGAAAGGAACGTTGAAAGAGCTGCTGTGGCTTATGTCATGCGTGAGAAACCAGTTCGCGCACGGGCCAGTTTCTCCTCCATCACGCAAGCCAACGACGTTGATGCTGCGCAATCCATCGTGTAGGACGACGACGACGAGGAACGAAAGAGAGTAGGGAAGAGAGTTGTTTGTCCGATTTGCTAACGCACAGTGATGCTTGGTCCAAATTGTGGAAGACATTGTAAAACAAAATCCAAACCGACCACGCTCTCCAATACACAAACAAAGCGACTCGAGTTCATCTTCACTCCACCTCTGCACTTGGCACCACAGCGACCCCGTTTCTAAGGACTAGCTAGGACACTCTTCATCCTGGTTGCTGGGAACACCGTTACAGGTGGCCCACCATGTCACCCTCGGCAAGCCACTCCCATCCATGGTCTACGTCCGGACCCACACTTCTCTCCTCAGGGTCGCCCTGCAGGAATGTGCTTCAGATCTCTAACCCACATCAGTAGGAAAAGGCACCCAACATTGACGCGCTGGTGGTGCTGGAACTCGGGCTCGTGGGCTGTCTGCAGATTCGACGGTCTACCAAGAGGGGGTGATATCGGTGTGCGAGGCAGTTGCATAAATTTATATGTACAATACCTTACATTCGAGTGGGTGATTGGCATGTGTCTACATGACATGGATGATTGTAGTGAGGACACCATATAGCTTATGTAATACAGCCAACGTGAAGACAACACTCAAACTTTCAACATCGAGTGCACCACCATGTTACCAGCACTCAGCAAATCCTTGTCGCGCCCCTCGCTGGCATTTTCATGTAGACGCAGTGTTTCATCCAAGGCAAAATTCCAGTCGCCCCATGACAAGAGAATGGAAGCGGCCGTCTCACTTTACCACCAGTCCAATACCTTCATCACGCCAGAGAATCTCTCTGCTGTCATCGACCAAGCGTTTACCCAACCCCTGAACATTGCAGAAGATCAAAAGAAGCACTCTTTCGCTGAACTGTTTCGGGTGAAGAAATGTCACAGGGAATCCCCCAAGTTCTTCCTCGGTAGAGATGATGGCTCTTCGTCCTCGGAAACCATGGGCCCAGGCTGGACCGAGAGTAAATCGAAGAGATTAGACCGGGTGTACCGAACTTTGATGGGTACACAAAAAGACGGGCGGCCGTCTTGGTTAGCTTTGAAGGAGAACAGCCAGAGGGTAAAGTCTCAAATTAACGAGGACAGCTGAGGGTGAGGCAGGTGTTTATTTCGGCTGCTCTAGTGCATTACTAATACACGACCTAAGACTGCGAGTCTCCGTCTGCGCACTTCCATAGGGCATCGTAGAGTAAGGTGACCGGTGACCAATATATGTGGTGGTGTGAATCCCTCACGTATCCTATAATACCATGCCAGAGAATTTCATCGATGCGTTGATTGTGTTATACTCCGGCATCGCAGCTTATCTGATAAACACAGCTTGAGATAAACGAGTCAGTTTTCTAGCCAATACCCCATACAACCATACCCATGACTGTGCTCGCAAAGTTCAAGGCATTTCTTTCAGGCTCTCTTCCTCCAGACGCTCAAAAGATCTACGACGATCTTCGGGCTGTGGATGTCCCAGTCTCCGATGAGCTCTGTCGGTCCTGTCCAGATCCCTGTGATCAAGGTTAATATCCTCAATTTCATTTATCTGAGCTAAAATTGCACTACAGATCACGACGATTATTCTAGGAGGATATCCATCGATATGGAATCGGATATGTTAGGCTCAGTGAAACCTTATAGACGTCAGGCAAGCACCTTCCCAGTGTCAGTTCCGGCGTCTTTACGAGACAAAGCCTATCATAGGTCATAATCTCTACCGGCAAATCAGATTGGCCCAAGGAAGTCACGGAGGCAGACGGCACTCTGGCTGCATTCCTGAGCAGCGCAAATGAGAAACTTCAAGGTGGAAGTGCACAGAACGGAGATGACAAAGCCGAAAACAATCAGACACCGCTTCCTGCAGGCTTGTTTACGCAAAGTGACGCTTGCAGGCTGTCGATCTTGAATAGCAGTCACAAGTCATTCTCAGACGATCCCTCTCAAGAAACAGTTATCGTACTTCCTGACTTCAAGATCATTGCTGACGTCCCGCGATCGCCTGCCGGTGCAGAGACGCTGTGGACAACCGCTCTCGACCCCTCATATGGAAGGCTAGGCGCCGAGTCTCGCTCCGACTCGCTCAGGTCTTGGACGTTGCCGTACTCCTGTGTCATCCTACTCTGTAAAACCGCTGTTATTTTATTTTACTTTATTTGCAAGTGTTCACTGACGCCTTCTATACACAGGTTCACACAAGAGACGTGACAAACGCTGCGCAGTGGCTGCTCCCGTCCTTGAAAAGTGTGAGGATGTCCCCCAGGCAGCCTGCGAGTTGGCCGGCTAACCTGCAATATTATAGCATTTATTCATTACCTGGAGCGCGAGGGCTGGGCGGTCCATACCGAACTGGAAGATCTTTCCGGAAACCCTACCCTAGAGTCTTCGTTGATCAATGGTCCAGAGCCGGAGATCGCTTTCGAGACACAGCTGAAGGCACTCGGAGAAGAGCATAAAGCGCTCATCCTTTACACTTCTCACATGGGGGGCCACAAGTTTGCTGGAAACGTTATCGTATGTCCGATCCCATCCCTTCTTAGGATTAATATTCAACGTAAAACCCTCCCAGATATATCACCCTCAAGGAACGAGTGTCTGGTATGGACGAGTTACTCCACACGATGTCGAATCCATCGTGAAGAACACTATTATCAACGGGCAGGTGCTTCCCCCCATCCTTCGCGGCGGTATGAACCTTGCAAGACCAGGATGCAAGGCACTGCATGATTGGTGATCCGAGTGTATCTGAGCAATATACTGTCCTTTTTGGTGATGGAGGAGATACGTGGGTGATTACACCGTCGATATATGTGGTAGTGGATAGTGTAGAAGGTGACAATGACCAGAACGGTGAAACATAGCCAGCCCATAATACACGGCGTTAACAAAGAGAACAAGGGAATTTACATACACATCAGCATAAAATGCAGAGCCTTAAAGGATCGCAGGGTAGTAACACTAACACGGCGAGTCAAATATCTGAATCTCCCTGTTGGTCCAAGTGCCAGCTACGATGGTGCGTTTGAGAGACGAATAGAAAAAAGCGACCACTGACATAGTTCACACGTCTACAACCCACTCATACTGCTATCTCATCGTCCACCCCCTTTCTACTTCTCGAGTAACGTCCTGCAAAGCTTTCCTCATCCTCAAATTCATCTTCTGTCGTTATCTCGGGGGTTTCTTCATCAACAGCCTCATCATCGGACTCTGTGCCCCTTCCAAGGACTCCCATTGGCATTACCACGCTTTCACCACCAGAGTATGTGAATCCGCGGAAGTTCTCCTGCACGCTGTTGGTGAGGGGGGACCCAGCTAAATCGCGCTTCTTGCGATTGTTGATCTGAATGCCCTGAGATCGACCAAGACCATTCGGCCCAGTCTGCACATGGTTGGCACAAATAGTCATACGATCGCTACCCAGGGGACCGTTTGGCGTATGCGTGAGGCTCTGCGCACCAGTCTGAATCCAATCTGCGCTGGGATCTGCTTCGTCTGGGCTACTTGTTCCGTCCAATCCGTTGCCTGCTTCTCGGATATCAGCACCAGTGAACTCCGGATCAAAGTTTGTTGTCGATTCGTCCGACTCGACGACAGGTTTAAAGGGCGGCGTAACTTGTTTCATAGAGAGCGCCTTCCAATCTATGCTCGAGAAGAACGGATGCTCCTTGAGCTCCCCTGCATCTCGCTGTGCGCCCAGGCGGTGCTTTGGATTTCGGTTGAGAAGCTAAAGCATAGATTCAATACATACTGGACCCAGGTGACGCAAGAAACGCACACACCCCCTTAACAAACATCTTTCCCTCTTCACTGATTACATTGCGGGGAAATCGTATCTTGCCAAAACAGATGTTCTTATACATCTGCTGCGTATCCTCTGCATAGAAAGGGCTCCATCCACAACACATTTCGAATAAAAGTACACCAAGAGACCAGAAGTCGACCAATTTGCTGTAACCATGCTCGTCCAACAGCACCTCAGGGGCAAGATACTCCGTCGTACCGCAGAACGTGGTCGTGAGTTCATCGGGCCGGAGATCTGCCTTGGATAATCCAAAATCGCAAAGTGCGACATGTCCGGTGGCATCTAGAAGGATATTCTCTGGTTTGAGATCACGGTAGACAATGTTATACTTGTGTAGGTGTTCTAGAGCAAGAACGAGTTCCGCGATGTAAAATCGAGCCCGTTCTTCAGTAAAACGTGTTTCCTTCTGCAGGTGCCAAAACAGCTCGCCGCCGCTCTTGAAGTCGGTAACGAAATATAGATCCGCGTCCGTCTGGAAGCTAAACTTCAAACCCACAAGGAACGGTGACTCCAGAGACCGTTGAAGTATCTTGCGTTCTCCAATTGTATGTGCCACCTCTTTCTTAGCAACGATCTCCTTCTTCGAAAGTACTTTCATGGCATATATGCGCTTCGTGTCCTTCTTTCGGACTTGAAAGACCTTTCCAAAGGTACCGCGTCCAATGAGCTTGAGAAACTCGAAATCGCGTGGGGTGAGCGCTCGTTTGGTCTACCATGTGGAAATTATGGGATTAGCATCGTCGTCAAGGACCACGACTGTGCGAAGAAGAGGCCGATAGCGTGACAGAGGGTGGGAAGGAACGTGGCACGTCGCTGCGTACCTTGAATTGCTCAAATGTAATTTGTACACGCATCTCCCCGCTTACAATCTCGTTTTCGAACGGCCGGAGCCTACGTTGGTGATGTGAGTAAGGGGGATGGGTGACTAACAGGGAACGGACTACATACTTGAACCATTGGTCAACAGTGTGGTCGTGAATCAGTATAGGTTTGATCTGGAAGGTCCCAAGGAAAAAGTGGCCAGAGACACGATCATAAACATTGAAGGTGATTAAAGACTCTTCTGAAGTGACATCGCTGTAGATGGAGTCAGAGATCAGAGACAATCGATCAGCTTACAACACCTACAAGGACACCTCGTGTTTCCACACAGGATTGTGTGCTGACACACGTCCAAAAAGCCCTTGGGTGGAAGGATGTGTGGGGGACGGTATTTTGCTGGAAGATACGAGAGAGGATGAGGGCGATGTATTCGTGCTCGACTTCCCAGGCGGTCGCGAGACACCGATGGCATTGAGCGCGGTTAGGGCGTTTCCGGAAGAAGTTCTTGATAGAGCCGTGGCAGTCCCTTTCACTTCCTTGTCAGTTTCCTCGGTAGGATCGCGACTGACGAATTCGTTCTGCTCAAACAGGACCACCACATATGGGCGTGCGTGTATAGAAGATACGTTGAGGCCGCGTGCGGATATGAGTTTGACATGGATCTGCCCCTTGGATGTCGCGGATGGAGCAGGCGGTTGTGCTGTATGCGCAGCACCGACAATTGTACTTGAGGACGTCCTGGCCGAGGTGGACGATGACGATGGCGCACTGGATTTGTTTTCCATAGAGTCAGAAGGGTGTGGAGATTTTTTGACGTTGCGCATGGAAAAGTCTGGTGCATGTAGAGATATTTGTGTAGTAGGAATGCGAGCGATAAAAGGTCCGGATTGAGGGGTTATGGGGCCTGGCGGCGTAAGATCGGCTTGTACCGGGGTCACTGCCGGAGTCGTCGCCAGTAGGTGGTGGTGGACGGAACAAGAGGTGGAGGACGATGTCTGTATCTGTGAACTACTAGGCAGCAGCAGTGGTGGTTCCGGAGAGCCGCTCGATGAAGACGACAAAGTGGCGTTTGCGGCGTCCGGGACATCGAAGGGATTTGGGCGCTCACGGCCATCGGCGCTGGCTCGGGGGGTGAGCTGCTCGAGCACGGACGGCCACAACTTGATCATCGCCTTGGAAAGGGGCAAAAACGATAGCGAGGACCGTGACGAGGAAGATGATGGAGGTGTTGGTTGTACAGCAACTGACATTTCTGAGTGCGGAACGGCGGGGGTAACCATCATGATCGCTCCTCCGTGCATCCGCAATAAGGTGCGAGGTCGATAAAACAAGAGGTGTCTTGCGCCAGTCGCAATACGTACAACGCACAGACCCTCTTTTAATATTTTCCCCCATCACTACAAGCTTTAACTACACACCCGCTTCTGAGGATCCAGACTGGACAGCCTTCAAGTATGACCTGGCCCACCGGAGGATCGCCATCCCCCCACCCACCACACCGCCAAGACACAATGCTTGGCGACCCGAATGCCACGGAAGACGGTCTAGAAAAGTCCAGACGAGTACAGCAATGGTCGGTGTTAGCATCGCGTATTGAGGGCATCGAGGCAACTTACACACAAGCGCAAAAATGCTTGCCGTCCCTACACCGGCTCCCAGTTCTCTTGCCTCGGCCCACGGCTGTCCACATCGCTCCAACCCGTCCTCGATCCCTACCCAAACCAGTGCAGTGACTCCTAATTTCATAGCATTCAGGCCACCCTCTTGCAGTCCTGCAGCCATTCGCCGGTAGTTTTTGGTTTTATTGTAGAAATACCACCCCTGGAGCGTTGTAGGTGGTCGGTGCGCATTCTCAGCCAAAAACCGCAGTGACGCCTGACGGGAACCTCGGACTGCACCAATCAGTGTACCCATGATGGCAGCTGAAACTGGGAGAGCAAAATAACGAGAGTGTAGGATTGGTGTCGCATCATATGGCACCTCCGAGGGCACTTCATCATTAGTAGTCATCTTGAATGAAGCCGCAATTCAAAGAAGGGAAAAACAGTGGAAGAAGTTTCTGTAAGAGTAGTGAATGTCAAGAGTCGAATAAATGACGGCTGGTCACTGTCGTACTCGGTGGTCACTAGGACAAGGTTTGCATGTTTGGGAGTATGTAAATGCACCACGCAACGTACATACACAATTGATCATAATAACTATAGTGAGAAGGAGGAAAGACAATTTGCCTTCCTCATCGACCCTTTGGTCTGTCTACGGGAGACATTACAACAGGAGCCCATAGCCCCTTAAAGACGAGCCTTTATGCCCGCTCTTTGCATGATAACCGCCTCTTTCTTGTTGAACTCCATTGCACGCTTGTGCAATTCGGGCGCTCGCTTCAGTTCTCTTTGACCAACCTGCTGAATATGGACCTGGGAAGCGAGGCACATCAACAAGCCTGCGCGTGTCAACCAGATGATGTACTTACTGCATCGGGGCCCTAAGAAGAGCAAGTCATGAACCATGGATAATAAGAGAGGTAAATAAATACGTACATCAGCTAACCGCAGTGTTCGCAGCTGTCCATACATGCTCGCTAGCTCTTGATCTTGGCTCAGCCCTTCCGCTCCAAATGCTTGCATCGCACGATCTACAACGTTGCACGCCATTGTGGGAACTACAAACTAAAAGTCGTATTTCAGAACTCAGCGTTAGCGTCACGGACCGTTAACTGATTAGAATGCGTACCTTGGCGAGGCCAATTTCCTTCAGTGCACCTTTAGCCTTGTATTTATCGATCTGTAACGCTTCTTAGCCCGTGATCGGCGCTACACTGCTTGTCCGAGAACATACCTGAAGAGCAGCACTGAGAACGAGCAATCGAGCCGCCTCAATCTCTGCTCTGGACTTGGCAATTTCAGCTATAACAGTGCCTAAATGATCATCTCAGTCCAATGATTTCCGCTGGATATCCAACGCGTTCACCATGCTCGTAGAGGAATTTGCCGAACGTCTTGCGCGAAGGATCTGTCACCCGTTGGACCATCAAGTCGAGTGCTCTCGAGGCTGCGCCAATGGAACGCATGCAATGATGGATGCGTCCAGGACTGCCAAGACGGTTAATGAAGTCTGCGTAAAATAACCAAGGGGGATACAAACCCAAGACGTCCTTGAATGATCTAAAAGGATATGTTTTCACATTGACTCAACGGCATGGGACGTATGTCCTACCTCGAATCCCCTGCCCCATCCAAGTACCAAGTTGCTCAAGGGAACTCTCACATTCTCATAAATCACTTCGCAGTGACCTTCTGGTGCGTCATCGTATCCGAATACTTCCATCGGGCGCACAACCCGAACGCCAGGGGCATCTGCAGGAACAATAACGACACTTTGCTGCTTGTATTTGTCTGGGTTTTCTGGGTCACTCTTGCCCATTACAAGGTGTAATTTCGTGCGGGGATCACCGGCACCCGATATCCACCTAAGGAACGGCAAAGCCGGATCGGCACAATGAGAAGCCGGCAACGACGAGATAAAAAAAAGTTTGGTAACCATTTGTGTCCATTAATCACAATTTCACTGCCTTCTTGTCGGATGGAGGTTTTGATGTTGCGTGCGTCCGAGGACGCCACTGCATGCTACGCGTCAGTATATATAACACATGGTGCACCAAAGACGAGGCTACATGCCGAATCGTTCTGTCATCGCGAAAGCGGAGCGGATTTCCCCGTTTAGCAGTGGTGTTAGCCATTCCTTCTGCTGTTCGGGGGACCCATACCGAGCGAGGACCTCTGAAGGGCCTCAGCAAGCATTCACGGAGGGGGCAGAACAGTGTACCCATGTTACCCGTGTCTGGAGCAGAACAGTTGACTGCCTCAGACGCCATATGTCCTCCTCGTCCAATTACCTCTGCCATAACAGCGTACTGTTGTCCATGTCAATAGTTGATCAGAAGTTTACGAATCGATGATCGCACCTCGAGGTTCGAGAGCGGAACGCCATGTTGAGGATAATGTGCTTTGCTGAGGAAAAGATTCCACAGCCCAAGCTTGCGCGCCTTCATCTTCAATTCCTCGACAATCGGTACAACAGTCTTCCACCGTTGTACTGGGTCTTTGGGTATCTGTGCATAATGAAGCTTGGCGGAAGGGTAAACCTCATCCTGCCCGACGTATTAGAAAGTCACCAGCACAAAAGGTATCCACCATCTATACCTGGAGAAAAGCCACAAGTTTAGTTAGGGTCTCCTTCCCATATGGTGTGAATTTATCTTCGATCTTTAAACTGTTAACTTGACGCTCAGTACACACGAACATGACACGTACGAGGTTCCAAGACGCTTCAGATGTGAGCTCGACTACTGGGTGGCTTACCATGGCGTTCCGTGGATCTCAAAACGAGTTGCTGGCCAAGCGCTAACGTCTGCTCAAATATAGCCAATGAAACAACTCCCAGGAGCCGGTTACTGGCAAATCCCGGTGCTGAGTAGTACTGTGCATTCCTAAGATCAGATTAATGTTGTTGGAACGGCCGCCTCCATTAATTCGATTCGTGAGGAGCAGAACTAGCTACGAGACTTGGAATACAACGTCAACATGATCTCGAGGGGGGGGGGGGGGGAAATCCAAGCAGTATCACATGACACGACGAAAAAGCAGTGCCAAAATT
>JBBPQP010000631.1:0-20263 GCA_038092555.1 Boletus subgraveolens
TACCAGGTACTGCCTGTTACGACCTGTAACAATGGTACACGTTTGTGTGTCGTCGACTTGGCCTCTTCTACTAGGAGTTAAGTCGAGACCTCGTTCCTCACTAGGGCGACTCCGTAAGGAGTTAAGTGGAACGGCCTAGCGATAGCTAGCAGTACTTGGACTGGCCAAGAGTTGGAAGAATAGAGGATGAGGCAGCGGTGAGGCGAGACACGAGGGAGGGGATCTCGAGGAACAGAAGTCCACACGAAATAGTGTAGATTAAGGTTAGAGAAAGAGAGGGATACAGGTGGCGCCCTAATATATATACTGAGGACGTTTAGGGCCGGTATCGGAGTCCGAAGTATAAATAAGGAAATAGATGCGTCGCGTCGCGAGGCACGTGAGATAAACAGACCGTGAAGTAGGGGGACACGAATAGCCACAAGAGAGGCTATGAGGAGGCAGTGTCTGTAGGCAAGTCATAAAGAATCAGAGATAAAAGGAGATCGCCGAAGGCGATGAAGAAAGGAAGTATCTGAAGGCAGAGAAAGAAAAGGGGAGAAGGCGGTGATCAGAGATATCCGTCCCGATGGCGGTGTATCTGGAGATGTCCATCCCAATGGTCTAGGCCTCGAATAGAGACTCGTCCAGGAGGTCGGCCCACGTGGAGGCAGGGATGTCATAGTCCCTTAGGTCGGAGAAGAGGGAGGAGAATAGGGAGGTTCCAGGATGGTCGAGGTGAGAAGGTGGAGTGATTGACGAGGGGATTGGAGTCGGTGGACAAGGAGGAGGAGACGTAGAAGGAAATTGATTAGGGGTCTCCTCCATAATCGTAACATCAATCACATGCAAAAGGGCAGAGAAAAGGCCTTCACAGAAGCATGGCTTGCCAAGATTAAAAATGGAACAATCTCCCATGGAGAGACACACATTGCCGTGATCAAGAATGCATTCACCAACACATTCACTCCTTATGACACTGCTGCCCAAGCACAAGTTGAACTCTCTTCACTTGTACAGGATACCAGAGATTCCTGAGGATTTGAGAAATACATCTCCAGCTTTTCTCTCCTTTCAGTTAGATCCAAAATCACTGATTTCAACACCTTATTGGAATGGTACCCGCAAGGACTCGACCCTCAGATTGCCACTCAACTCACCATATCTGGAACCCTCCAAACTGCCACCTTCATGGAAGATGTCTACAAGAAGTCATCTGAGATGGAGGGCAACTTCAAACAAATCCAGAACATCAGGAGGGGGCCAAAACCAGCTTACAGAGGCCATGGTCATGCTCATAATCCCAATGCTATGGATGTTAATAAGATCACCATCAGTCCTGGAGACTGCTACTGATGCATTAGGAAGCATTTGTGCTTCATCTGCAAGAAGAAAGGATGTTCTACTAGGAATCACTTGGGTTATGAGAAGAGTGGTGGCCCAATTAATGCCAAGACCAGAGCTGTGGAGACCCAACCCTCCATTGGAAGACCATTCTCTGCCACCACAGACCCATTGGACGAATTCATTAAAGACCTTTCACATGAGCAAAGTAGGGATGAAATTTTGAGGACACTGAGGTCCTCATTTGATCTGTTCCTTGATGAAGAAGAAGTCCCAATAGAGGGACTAGCAGCCACTATGTGGGACAATGAACATGTCCATGTCCTCAAAACCCAAGAGGATCCTGCTACCGCATCTTCAGCCAGTACCCACCCTGATGGTGTTATGGTCATAATCAGATATTCTTTTTCTTTATCTTATTGGATCATGTGATAGTCATGTGTACTCACCAGAACCACTTTCACTTTCTCTAGAGCCACTAGATGGACTCATGCTATGGACGCACTTTGTTCCTTTTCTCTTTTCCCGATAGGATCTATGATCCAATCCTGATATGGTTATATTATTTCTCATGTTCATCTCTGTCATGCTTCCATTTCACTCCCACCATCAACATGTGTATTTAATCACTGCTCCTTCCATTCTACATACCTATGTCTTATGTATTTAATTACTGTTTACTCTATGCCCTAGATCATAGATCTAGACACAACATGTACACACTTAGTATGAATATATAAACCCAGAGGACTGTGGCTGGAATCCCCAGTCTAGTCTCTTTGGATACTTCCATCTAAAGCAGGACTCAGGAGACCTTAGAGCTCACTTCTCATCTTCTCTCTTCATTCTTACAACTTGATATTGTTTGGTGTTGCCTAAAGCATTAGTTGCTTTAGACCATTTCAGATGGAGGAGATGCAAGGAAGGTGCCAAGAGCTCCTCTGTGCTGGTGCATTTTTAGAAGGAAGGGCTAAACCAATGTCAGTACCTTCCATAATGATTGCCCCTGTATTTATTTCTGGATCAAGATTAAATTCTATTTGTATCCTTCTCTCAATCTGGAAACAGGATGGCAAAATTATTGGCACATGCATGTTTTTGGATTCAGGAGCTATGGGCTGCTTCATAAACAGAGAAGTGGTCAAACCTCTGAGCCTACCTGTCACCAGACTTTGCCAGCCTATCAAGGCATGAAACACTGATGGTATTGAAAACCAGTCAGGTATTATAAAGTTCAAGACCATGATTGTCTTGGACTATGGAGGAATAAAGGAACAGTGGGATCTTTACATCCTCAGTTGCAGCAAGGATGGCATCATCCTTGGAATCCCTTGGTTCTTGTTGATTAATCCAGATGTTCACTGGATGAACGGGTGTGTAATGATCACGCCATCCCAATATTGAGACACTGCAGGCACCAACCTTGAGATCTTGAAACAGTGGTACCTAATGAGGTACTTGGGCAGTGATGATGAAGAATGAATGGAGCGAGAACTCACAAAAGGGTTCAGAAAGTGGACACTGGTCCAGTGCACTAGATTCTTTTATGCCCATGGAGATATACTGGAGTTTGTATTGAGACAAACTATGCTATCCATGGCAATAGCACAACAACAAGACAAAGTGACCACCACAATCCCTGAAGCCTTCTGAGACTATGAGGACATCTTTAACAAGAAAGACACAAAACTTCCTCCATCTAAACTATATGACCACACCATTGAGTTAAAAGACTCTTTTGTACCACAGCATGTGAAGGCTTACCTGTTGAATCCTGCAGAACAGCAAGCCTGCAAGGAGTTTGTTGAAGAACACCTAAAAAGCAGAAAGATTGTTCCATCCAAGTCCCCCCAGGCCTCCCCCTTCTTCTTCATACAAAAGAAGGATGGGAAACTATGACTCTGCCAGGACTACTGATACCTGAATCAACACACAATCAAGAATGCCTACCCATTGCCCCTCATATCTGACCTAGTGGATAAACTCAAAGGATCCACCATGTTCACCAGGTTTGACATCAGATGGGGCTATAAGAATGTGTTGATCAAACCAGAAGATCAGTGAAAGGCAGCCTTCTTTACCTCCCTGGGACTTTTTGAACCCACCATCATGTTCTTTGAAATGTGCAACTCCTCTGCTATGTTCCAGGTGTTTATGAACGACATCTTTGGAGACTATATTGTGGAAGGATGGCTTATCATCTATATGGATGACCTCCTCATCCACTTGGCAGATGCAAAGCTACATGAGGAACAAACTTGGAAGGTACTTCAACACTTCCAGGAACACAAAATGTTCCTCAAACTGGAAAAATGTACCTTTGCTGCACCCAAGGTGGAGTACCTAGGAATGGTTGTCAGTAAAGATTGGGCAAAGATGCACCCTGCCAAGCTAAAGGCAATCAATGAATGGAAAACCCTGGTGGATGTGAAGGACATTCAATCCTTTCTAAAATTCTGCAACTTCTATCACAGATTTATCCCCTTCTTCTCTGCCATCACCCACCCCCTCATCAGCCTCACCTCAAAGAGCCAGCCTTGGCATTGGGATGCCCCTCAAGAAACTGCATTTCGAGCTCTTCAACAAGCTTTCACCTCAAAGCCTGTCCTGGCTTTCCCCAACCCCTCCAAACTATTCACTGTTATGACCGATGCCTCTCTCACAGCTTCCAGTGGAGTCTTGATGCAACCCAATTTCAATGGCAATTTGCACCCTTGTGGGTATATCTCCTAAACATTCTTGCTGGCAGAACAAAATTACAATGTCTTTGACTGTGAATTACTTGCTGTAATTCATGCTTTAGAGGAATGGCACTAGTACCTACTGGGCTTCTCCCACCTGGTTATGGTCCAGATGGACCACAAAAACTTGACATACTTCAAAGAGCCATGGAAGCTGTCACACTGGCAAGCATGCTGGTTGCTCTTTCTGCAGGACTTTGACCTATCCTATGTTGCTCTCCCAGGAAGTTAAATGGCCCCCACAGATGCCCTGTCCTGGAAGGACAGCATTGATACAGTACATTGAACGACAATGTTGCTGTTCAGATGCTACCCAATAATGCCTTAAACCACCAACTCCATGCCATTGATTTGGCATTTGCTGACAAGATATGCTCCTTCTCTGCCACCAACCCTTTTGTGTTGGATGCCCTCCACTGTTACGGTTCAGGAGGAGACCCCTTACCAATTTCTTTCTCTGTCTCCTCCTCCTCGTATACCGACTCCAATCCCTTCATTGGTCACCCCTCCCTCCCATCTGGACCATCCCGGCGCCTCCCTTTTCTCCTCCCTCTTCTCCGACTTAGGGGACTACGACATCCCCTCCTCCACGTGGGCCGACCTGCTGGACGAGTCTCTATTCAAGGCTTAGACCATCGGACGGACATCTCCGGTATACCGCCCTCTCATCGCCTTCGGGCCTCCCCTTCCTCCACTGCCTCCGGCAATCTCCCTCTCATCGCCTTCGGACCTTTCCCTCCTTCACTGCCTCCGGCAGTCTCCTTTCACCTATGACTCATTCTTACTTATTATGACTCGTCCTCAGACACTGCCTCCTCATAGCCTCTCTTGTGGCTATTCGTATCCCCTCTATTCCACGGTCCATTTATCTCACGTGTTACGCGACGCGACGCGTCATTACCTTATTTATACTTCGGACTCCGATACCGGCCCTAAACGACCTCAGTATATATATTAGGGCGCCGCCTGTATCCTTCTTTCTTCTTAACCTTAATCTACACTATTTCGTGTGGACTTCTGTTCCTCGAGATCCCCTCCCTCATGCCTCGCCTCACCGCTGCCTCCTCCTCCATTCTTCCAACTCTTGGCCAGTCCAAGTACTGCTAGCTGCTGCTAGGCCGTTCACGCTTAACCCTTTCCGGGTCGACCTAGCGTAGGAACGAGGTCTCGACTTAACTCCTTGTAGGAGAGGCCAAGTTGACGACACACGAACGTGTACCATTGTTACAGGTTGTAACATCCACTGTATGGAGGAAGAATCCCCCCTCTTGACCACATGGTTGCCACTGACTAGTCCTATATTGAGGGGCATCTGTACTTCAAGAATCACCTCTACAGTATGTCCCTGCAGACACCCACCATGACCTCACTACCACTGCCCACTCCTCCTTCAAAGGGGGCCACAGGAGCCACCTCTGAATGGTTGCACTCCTCTCACCCAACTACTTGTGGCCTGGCCTTTCCTCCTTTGTCCAACATTACATTGCTGGCTGTGCCATTTGCCAGGCATACAAAGTGCAGACCCACCCCACTACTCTCCCCCTTGTTTTCCTCAATTTCTCTGCCACCTGTCCCTTCCAACACCTCTCTGTGGATATGATCACTAATCTACTATCAGTGTGGGGCTTTGATTCTGTTATGGTTGTGGTCAACCACCCTACCATCATTGAATGCCCTCCCAGATCTAATTCTTTCTTCTCAACCAATGCTTTTGTTGGATTAGAAGAACTCTCCCCTTGATCTGATGATGGAGACCCTCTTTTTGGACATCATAGTTTCATCTGCCTTTCTCTCTGAGAGACCCCTTCCCTCTTTCCCTCCGTACCCAGAGCTCCCTCTGCTGAATCCCTTCCAATCACTTGTTGTCTCCTCAGGCATGCTGTTATGATTGAGGAGGCCCCTAACCAATTTCTTCCTTCACCTCCTCCTCCTCATCTACCAACTCCAATCTCTTCCTTGGTTACCCCCCCATCCCACCTCAACCATCCTGGAACTTCCCTCTTCTCTGAACTCTTCTACAATCTTTGGGACTACCAGATCCCCACCTTCACCTGGGCCAACCTGTTAGACAAGTCCCTCTTCAAGGGATGAGACTATACACCACTGCCCTCAGGCATCTCCACCACTGCCTTTGGATACTTCTCCTTCCACTGTCTCTCAGACTTCTCCTTATATCCTTTGACTCTTACTTACTTCCTCTGACTCACATAGACACTGCCTCTTTATGGCCTTCTCTCGCAGGCTATACGTTTTCCCTTTATATCCTGACTGTTTATCTCATGTGCTATGCAATGCGACACATCTACTTCCTTATTTATCTTTAGGGCTCCGATACTTGCCCTAAAGTACCCAGTATATATATTTGAGCACTGCTTGTACCTACTTCTCTCCCTAACCTTGATATACACTTCTTCATGTAGTTAACTCATTCCTCAAGATCCCTCCCCCTTGTGCCTCGTCTCCCCTCTGCCTCATCCTCCACTCTACCAACTCTGGGCCAGTCCCAGTACTGCTGACTTACATCAGGCCATTCACTCTTAACTCCATTTGGAGGTGCCCAAGAGAAGGAACAAGACAACACATTCACAAACGTGTACCATTGTTACATCAGTTGTAATATGTGCCCACCATCTCCTTTTCTCGGGAGGCTTTCCATCATTACCCCCATGCTCTCTTTCCCCCCCACTAGGAGAACCTATAGCTGTCTGCCCATCCCTCCGCATCTATATTCCTAGCAGAACCAGTAACCAGTTGGGAACCACTGGATTGGATCCCAGTCACTCAGCTCCAACTGTGGATAGTGACCTCCAGCCTAATGTGAGCCCCCTACCCCACATATCCACTCCCCACCCCAATGTCCCCACTATATCCATGGAATGCCTGGAGTATACCCAGTGCTTCCAATGTAAACAGCTTGGGCATATTTGGCAGAACTACCCCTGGTACTGGTGCTGCTTTTGCTGCATTGTCATCTCCAGACATATCCAATCCCTCTGTCCCAACTGCCACTGCACCAACTGCTACACCCAAGACCACATCTGGACTGACTGCCTCCACAACCTCCCAGCCTCCTCTTCGGATCTCACCAATTACAAAGTCAATGAAGGAGACTGTAGCAGATGATATTGTGTCTGAGATGGAACTTCAGATCAACAAAGGGGGTAATGTTACAATTGAGGAGGCTCCATATTCATTTTCTCTTTCTCCTCCTCCTTGCTGCCTCCTGACTCCTATCCCTTTGTCAGTTACCCCCCCATCCCACCTTGATCACCCCAGCTCCTCTCTCTTCACTGAGATCTTCCATGATCTTTGAGATTACCAAATCCCTGCCTCCACCTGGGCCAACTTGCTAGACAAGTCACTATTCAAGGAATAAGGCTATGCCTCATCACCTCTGAGTACCCCCAACCTCATCACCTTCAGACTCTTCCATTTCATCTCTTCTCTGACTCTTACCTTACTCACTCTGACTTGCATAAACACTGCTCTCCTGCATAGCCTTCTCTCATAGGTTATGTGTTTCCCCATTCATCGCTTTGGTTTATTTCACATGCTATGTGATGTGATGCATCCCTTTCCTTATTTATCTTTAGGGCTCCAATACCTACCCTAAAGTACCTACTATACATACATATATATTGGAGTGCCACCTATACCTATCTCTTTCCTTAACCTTGATATACACTTATTTGTGTTGTCAACTTGTTCCTCAAGATCCCCTCCCTCATGCCTCACCTCACCTCTGCCTCATCCTCCCCTCTACCAACTCTGGGCCAGTCCCAGTACTGTTGACTTTGGTCAAGCTGTTCACTCTTAACTTTTTCAGAGTTGACCTAGAGTAGGAACAAGATGACATGTTCACGAATATGTACCATTGTTACACTGGTCATAACACCAGCTCTATTATGTTACATATTCTAGGTCATTGCAATGAACACAGAAATCACTACTATCTGGTATTTTTATGCCATTGAAATCATGTCTGCACTCAACTAACCATCCTGACATTGTTGTATTTGAGCTGCCTTAGGGTGGTTTGGCCTAATCTCAAATAGATTGTGGTGGTTGAAATGGAATCAGACAAAGATTGATACTAGTCTGACCAAATCCCCACTATTCCTTGGACTCCAATCAACTTGCTCACCTAGCATTCTTCTTTCAATATTATACATATTGCTAATAGTATTCCAGATCTCTTATTTTTTTCCTATAATATGGGACTATTGATGTAGGCTCTGGTGATGAAAGTTCATCTGGAACTGGACTGTTCTGCACAACCAAGATATTTGGACAACTTATAATGTGCAAGTTGAGAAAACTGAATACCATATTCTGGAATCATTCATATGCAATCCTTGTAACATTACCAAAAAAAAAACCTCAATACACAGCTTGTTCTTGGCTTTCAAATTATCTGCTATTACACTACAATATCTCAGCAGCTTCAAAATGCTCATATGCTTCTGAACCCCTATACTACCAGCTCAAATACAAGTGACTTTATTACATTTGTCTAGCTGTTCATCAAGTAGTTTATCTTATCTTAGAAGCCATTCAAACAGCCTGTATATTTGCTATACTCAGTGAACAATGAATATATTATTGGAAAGCTCAGACAAGTGATTAACCAGCCCTTGCACCCTTATGCAAATCTCACTTAAGAAGGTATCCATCACAGTTAGGTGAATGCCCTAGGATCTATTATGCCAGGGCCTGATGGCCCTTATCACAGATCTTACAGATGAAGAGGCTACTTGGCTGTGTCATCATCTCATCTGGGGCCTTATTGGAGATTCCTGCACTGGCATCAATTCCTTTATGGCATATCCAGCTTCAAAGTATGTTGAGATTCTTCTGTTGTGTGTTTTACCAACTCTTCTATGACCTTAGGACTGACATCATCATCATTCATACCCTGCACACTCAAAGCTCTGTCAGATTGCTCACCATTATGTTCCTGCAAAAGCACCCCCCTTGGAAGCTCTTAGTGGAAATCCCAATTAATATCAACACAATCTCTTTCATTCTTGCTGTGATATGTATTAATATTCTATTCATACAATATATTGGTACAGATTTCAGCTTGTTGTCAAGATGGAAGCCTATGCTGGTCCATTGTTCATCCTCCATAGTATCCATGTCACATATGTTGACAATCTTCAGAAGTGAAAACACCAAATCCATGAATTTTTGTGGAGCATTCAAGATGAGTCAGTTGAGAGTCAAGAAAACCAGGACATGGTCCTTGTGGACATGAGGCATATATAGCCTTGGATCATGACTTCAACTGCATGATATTTGTGGTACTTAGTTTTTGTCAAATGTATTCTTGTGAACAAACAAATTTGCATCCTGCATGAGCCCTTTCCTTATTACATGTTTTAGACCACTTTCAAGCACAAGTTATTGCACACAACCCTCAATTTGATGACTATCCAAGGCTTTACACAAGAGGAATACAAACAAGCCACTGTACTAAAGAGCCTAAAGTTTTTCTGACATTAACTGATTTACCATCATTGTGTTTAAGCTCACTGGTGTTTATAGGACATCCAGCTTATTATTGGCATATGGATCACCTTATCTAAAATCCATGCAACTTCTTCATGTATACTTTCTTTTCTGCTTGAATATTGGAAGCAAGATAGTCAATGGTATATTTCTAGCTATCTCCATGAAAAAACCTGGTCCAGATAGAGTATCACTAATATAGCATTTTATTACCATCACTTGGGTGGGTTTTTTGAGTCTGCTAAATGGACCATCAGCTGAAGAAATATATTAGGCTGCTTGCAATGATGGATGTGACATTGTTGTCATTAATATCCATCAAACTGAGAAACCATGAATATATCATGTAAATACTTAAATCACCAACCTTGGTGTTGTTGTAGCTGCAAAAGTGGCCAAAGACAGTTGAAATATTATTTTGAACAGTGTGGCATCAGAGAGGATCTTGGTAAGCCCCTGTTTTTCACTTGACTGGACTCTCTGATGCTCAGAATTGCAAATTTGATATATATGTAATATACATATATGCCTTAGTGGTGAGAATATCAAGCAAATGTTAATGATTGTATTGATCCTATTGTTATATTGGATGTGATGTGATATTCAAAGAGAGTACTCTTAGAATGACTATTAATGAAATCAGGGGTATGGTAATTGTGGTAGTTGGCTGAATATCAGTGTTGGGATATTTGATGTAGTACCATACATCTGAGAGAATAGGTTATCCATAGTGTGTTTGTATTATGTCCATGTTGCAGCATTGTGTATAGATAAGTTTGTCTGTGTTGTATCTGAGCAATACCCAAATTAGACAAGTCATGCCTCAGGTAGTGCTGGTGCTACCTCTACACACATGCTTATCCTTAATCAACTCTGGGGCTGTTGTACTCATGTTTTATGCCCTGGGAATGTGTTACGACTAGCCTGGGTAGGGATAGAAGTGGACTTGGTCTTTGAAAGTTTGATCTTGTAGGACTTCTACAACAATGAGGGTGACTGAGAATCGTTGACTTTGGAAGTACAACAATGGAGAAGGAGTTGTAGGACTTCTATGATAACGAAGGTAAACAAGAAGTATTGACTCAAAAGTACAACAACGACTTAGAGAGCAGGGGTTCAAGGGCAAGATTGTAGTTATACCAAGTAGGTCTAACTTAGGGGCAAGAGTAGAACTATGAAGGTTTAAATACAGACAAAAAATGAAAGGACAAATAAAGAAAAATAGAACTTCATAGAAAGTGATGGATTGATTGGTAAGGAAATGCTGACTGATGATGGAATGTCATAGAAGGTGATGGAAAGTATTGGATTAGGTCAGCAAAAGAAAGAAGAGAAAATAATTAGGCAATGACAGTGTTCGAATGAGGTTACCTGCAGATGACAATGGAAGCATAGGTAGTTCAAGGTATGAAGAAAAGAATAGAGATGATGACAACTTGTAACATTACCCCCTTAGTAGATTCTGAGTCATCAACAAAGACCATCAAAAGAAATCATGAGAGGAAGGTCCAGGAGAACCAATGATGTTTCCCCAGGCAGATTCATCATAAAGGTCACTCCATGGTCAATTGGAGAATAGGGATGAGGAGGGGGAGAAGGACAACAGGGTTGAGTAGTCCTCATCCTAGGTTGGGGGACAGAACAAATGGAATCTCTGGAGGAAAAGGACTGGTGGGATCCTTGCGAAAAGTGAGATCCTCTGGAAGATGGAGAGGTGAAGGAGGAGTGAGGTAGGCGTCATAGGAGACAACAAGCAATGGTATGTCCAGGTCCCCAAATAAGGCAGGTGGGGCATTGGTACAGTAAGAACTGCAGCCAATTCTATAATGGCCAAGGTGGTGACATTGCCAACAGGTTTCGGCATATCAGGGATAGGTGGTAGGAAGAGAAAGAGATCCTTCGGCCCCAGTCCAGTATGCTTCGGTTCGTTCTAAGACATGTTCCTCTTTGGGATCGAGAGGAGAAGAGGAGGCAGAGGGGGTATGAATGATGAGGTTGGTGGCTTCTCATATTTCTCTTCTGACAGTGATTTGTTCCTTGCAGTACCTATCTAGGTTGATAAGGAACTTGTCCATGCTGAGTTGGTGCATGGCAACAATGAGGGAACCTTTGAGTCGTTGATGAACATTGGAGAGGACAGTGGCATGAAGGGTGAGTTCAGTGGTGGAAGTGGGTCAGATGTGGAACAATTGAAGTCTCTCATTCTGGAGGAAGGCTTGGTAAAGGGTGTACAGGGGGAAGAAGAGGTTGAGTTGAGAGGAGATGGAGAGGGCAAGTTTGGACTCGCCAATATGTAAAGGAGGAGATATGCTTGACTACATCAGTGTCAGGGAGATCGTTCCTCATTCAGTGGGCAGCCATGAGAATGTCAATGGATAGGATGGAGACAGGGTGAACAGGTTCCTTGGGGAGAGAGGGTCATTCAGCAGTGGGGAGCCACACAGTGGACTCAGGATTGGAGATGGGGGTAATGGGATGAGAGATGTCATCGACAATGATAGAAGAGTAGGTAATAGAAGAAGGGGAAGAAACAGAGATGGAAACAGGAGGGGGAGAAACTGAAGGGTGGTCAATGCAGGGCATGGTAGGTTGGTTTTATTGTTGAGATGGAGAAGGAGGGAATGCGACAGGGTGATGGTTTTTATAATCAAGGAGAGTGGACCTTGCATGTTTCAAGTCCCACTCAGGAATCCAGGAATCTTCTTTGGTGGAGTATTCTTTCCAACAAATCAGGAAGGAGTGAGAAAAAGAGCTTCCTCTGTGGTGTAAGATATGGTCAATTTCGTATTCTTCTTCTCCTCCAATAAGGTCAGGTGGTGGGGCAGGGAAATTGGGTCTGTGTACAGGGTTCTCACAATAAAGAGATAAGAGGGAAGTGTGGAAGACAGGGTGGATTTTCCATGTTTTCAGGAGTCGGAGTTGATAAGTGATGGGAGATAGGACTTTAGTGATGGTAAAGGGTCCTTCTCATTTAGGAGCGAACTTTGGATTGATGACAGATCTCTTTAGGTTTCTAGCTTTGAGCCAGACCTTGTCTTCTTTCTTGAATGGGGAGAAGTTTTGTCAGGTATGGGATGCCATTACTTGGCAAGCAAGTTCGTGAGAGGCTAGAGCTTCATCTTGGGCAGCAGTAATTTGTTTGATTCTGGATTCAACAGCAGGAAGGTGGGTTTCAGGGAGGACCAAAAGAAGAGCATGGGGTTCATATCCCATCATGAGATAGAATGGAGATTGGTTGGTGATGGAATGAGGGCAGTGATTATGTGCAAATTCTGCTTGGGAGATAGAATCAGACCAGGAGAAGAGGTGGTTTCCACAGAAAATCCAAAGGTAGGTTTCAATCTCTTGGTTGACTCGTTCAGTCTCTCCATTGGATTGAGGGTGATAAGCAGTGGAGAGGAAGAGGTCATAATTTAGGAGTTTTCTGAGCTCTTTTGCAAAGGAAAAGGCAAATTGGGGTCTGTGATTGGAGATTACTTTGTCAAAGAGTCTGAAGTGGAGATAGACTTTGTGGAAAAAGAGGGAGGCTCTTCCTTTAGCAGTAATGGTATTCTTAGTAGGGCAGAGGATTACTGTTACGACTATCACCCGGTAGGCGTACAAGTAGACACGAAGCGTAAAGCAGCCTTGAGCCTAACTCTTGTTGGTCCTAACGGCGTAGGATTCCTTCAGGCTAACGTGAGCCTGGTAACGGACAACGAGGGATACTAGGGAGAGTATCCCTAGGAAGACGACAACCGAAAGTCCTAGCAGGAAGAGGTCGACAGACCTGGATGAGAGGACGATGGGTAGCGAGGTCAACGTCGAACGGGACGGGTTCTCCTAACTGGAGTGGAGAACCTGGAGACGAGCCAACGGCGACAAGCCGTGGGCCAAAGAGCAACGGGGTTGCTCGACCTTGAAGACCTTAGAGGGGGAACTCTAAGGTGTCGACAGCGGAGTCCTTCAACGAAGGAGGAAAGAGGGGAGGGTGAGGTAGAGGTCAAGCAAGGGAAATGTTGCAGGGAACAGATGATGAATACCACAAGAGTAACCGTAAGGTGTACACTTTAGGTGTCAGATCAAGGTTGAGGAAGAGAATGATACAGGCGGCGCCCTAATATATATACTAGGGATGTTTAGGGCCAGTATCGGAGTTTGAAGGATAAATAAGGAAATGACGCGTCACGTCGCGAGGCATGTGAGATAAACAGACAGTGAGATAAGGGGGACACGAATAGCCATAAGAGAGGCTATGAGGAGGCAGTGTCTGTAGAAGAGTCATTATGATAGAGAAAAAGGGGACTGCCGAAGGCAGTGAAGAAAGGGAAAGCCCGAAGGCGATGAAAGAAGGAAAGGCCGAGAGGCAGTGTGAGGCAGAGCCGGAGAGATCCGAGGGGCGTAAGGCAGCCCTGGTGGGAAGATCCTGGGGGGGGAGATCCAGGGGAGATCCGGGGAGGATCCAGGGAAGATCCAGGGGAGATCCAGGGATGGGACACAGGAGGGCGGCTGTGTCGGAGGTGCTGCACAGGGGGTAGTGCAAGGGAAGGCGAAGTTGGGTCGTTACAAGACGCGTCACGTCGATCGTAAACGAGTGCGAGAATGCGCCAGGACGGGTGGTGAGTGACAAGGTGGTCACGTGTTGGTACGCGGTCAAGGGAGGGAAGAAGAAAAAGACCGGGGGGGTACCAAAACTGTAACAATTACCCCCTTAGTAAGCCCATGGTCAACCACAACCAAAAGGGTATCAAAGCCACTGGAGAGAGGTAGTCCGGTGATTAAGTCACAGAAGATCTGTTGGAAGGGTCGCATGCAGGTGGATTTTATTGGGGAGAGTGGGGGTATGGTGGGGTGAGTATTGGCTTTGTTCCGTTGACAAGTGGCACAACCTTCGACATATTTTCTGACATAAAAGGGAAGGCTGGGCCACCAGTAGTCAGCAGCAACAAGTTGATGGGTTTTCTGATAGCTAGGGTGACCGGCAGTTTCATGATTGTGACATTGTTTGAGGATGGAGTGGCGGAGGGAATCATTGGCTGGGATGTAGATTTGTCCTTGGTAGGTAAGAACTCCATCAAGGTGTTGCCAGTCGGAGAGTCAGGAATGGAATGCAGGGGGAATATCTCCATTCATAGATTGGAGGGCTTGGAGGACGAGGGGGTCTGAGGCCAAAGATTTGGCTATGCAGTTGTGGAGAGTGGAGTCTATGATGTTAATGAAGAGGGATAGGGGAAGGAGGGTAATGCCATTGTTTTCAGGAGAATTGGGGGGTAGGAGGTCAGGGTGTCAGGAGAGGGTGTTGGGTCCAGCAAGCAATCAGCCTGGGACATGGATCATTTTGAAATCAAAGTCAGCAAGGTCAAGGAGCCATCTGGCTTGGTGTCTGTTGAGATTTTGGGGTTGGCAAAAGTAGGTAAGGTTTTTGTAACTGGTGAAGACTTGGATGGGAAAAGAGGATCCATGGAGGTAATGTCACCAAGATTTTAGAGCATGGATGACTGCAAGGAGTTCTCTGTCATAGATATCATAGTTTCATTCTGTAGGGAAGAATGACTGGGAGAGGTAGGAGCAGGGATGCCAGTCCCCATTGGAGTTGGTCTATAGAAGAATAGCTCTGGAGGCAAATTTTGAGGCATCAGTGGCGATGGCAAAGTGTTACGACTGGTAGTCATACAAGTAGACATGAAGCATAGAGCTGCCTTGAGCCTAACTCTTGTTGGGTCCTAACTTGTAGGATACCTTCAGGCTTATCAGGATACCTGGCAACAGATGGTGAGGGACACTATGAAGAGTATTCCAAGACAGATGACTGAAATGATCAAAGCAACTGATGCTTCAAATAACACCAAACTACGATCGATGTAAAGTCGAAAGAGTAAAGGGGGAATGCGAAGTGAGCCCTAAGGTCTCCTGAGTCCTGCTTTGAATGAGATATCCAAAGAGACTAGACTGGGGATTCCAGCCGTAATCCTCTGGGTTTATATATTCATACTATGTTTGTACATGTGGTGTCTAGATCTACTGATCTAGGGCATAGGGTGAACGGTAATTAAATACGTGAGGCATAGGCATGTAGAATGGAAGGAGCGGTGATTAAATATGCATGTAATCGTGTGAGTGAAATGGAAGCATGACGGAGATGAACGTGAGAAATAATATAACCATATCGGGATTGGATCTCAGATCCGATCGGGGAAGAGGAAAAGGAACAAAGTGTGTCCGTTGCACGAGTCCATCTAGTGGCTCTAGAGAAAGTGAAAGTGATGCTGGTGAGCACACGTGACTATCACGTGATCCGATAAGATAAAGAAAAAGAATATCAGATTACGACCGTAACAATGACGACCGAGAGTCCAAGTTGAAGAAGCTCAGATGACCTTGACCTGGGCAAGAGTCTTGGATAGTGAGGTCAACATTGGATGGGTCTAGTTCTCTGGACGGGAGCAGAGAACCAATGAACTAGCCAACAGTGGCAAGCTGTTGGGGACTTGGTAGGAAGGTTGACTTCCTCAGTCAAGGGATGACTGTGGCAACAGAGTCCTTCAACAAAGGAAGAAAGAGGGGAGGGCAAGGTAGAGGTCAAGCAAGGGAATGTTGCAGGGAACAGATGATGGATACCACAAGAGTAACTGTAAGGTGTACACTTTAGGTGTCAGATCAAGGTTAGAGAGAGAGAGGTGTTTGAGAGGTGTTTGAACTTATGTACCCTGGCCATAAGGGCTTTAGGGCAGTTATATCCCAATCTGGTAATGGTGGTCTGTGTGCAGTCTAACCTAATATGGTAAGAGTCCATATCCATAAAAGGAAACCCAGAGTCAGTGTGGCAAGGTTATTGCCCAAAAAGGCAGGAGGGGTCTGCCGTGGGAAGTTCACAAGCAACAGGACATGTCATGGGAATCATTGTGGCACAATGTGTAGTGATGGCATGTGAGTGGTCACATGAGTTGTGGTGATGTTAAGGGGAGATTTGGTCTCAACTGAGACAGGGATCACTGAGGAGAGCACAAGAGGATGGCTGTGCAAAGAGTCACCACAGGAAGGCGGAGAAAAGGGCTACTGGAAAGATCCAATGGACAGCAGAGGGGCTGTGGAAGCCAGGGGCAGAAGAGCAACAAGGGTGGCCCTAAGGAAGGTGAAGGGTGGGAAGATCCCATGGGGATATTCCAGGGAGGATCCAGGAAAGATCCAGGATCGGGGCACAGGAGGGCAGCTGTGCGAGAAACACCAGAGGAGGCGGTGTGGTGGGAGGTGGTCCTGGACTGTGCAAGATGTGTTGCGTCGAGCGTAAGCGAGCACTAGGATGTGCCAGGGGTGGATGGTCCAGTGACAGGAGCAGTCTCATGATGGCATGAGGTCATGGGAGAAGGAAAAAGACCAGGGGTGCACCAAAACCATAACACAAAGGAGGTGGAAAGGTCAGGAAGGTGGAGGACAGGTTTTGAGAGGAATAGGGCTTTCAGATTGTTGAAAGCTTTCTGGCAAGAGAGGGACCAGTTCCAAGGAAGGTTTTTCTTGGTCAGGTCAATGAGAGGACAAGTGATGTTTGAGTAGTTGGGAATGAAGTGACGGTAGAAGTTGGCAAACCCTAGGAAGGATTGTACATCCTTAACCTTGGCAGAAGTGGGCCATTTGGCAATTCCATCAAGTTTCACAGGGTCCATAGTGAGCTTGCCTGATTTGACAATCATTCCGAGGTATTCCACCTCATCAGTGGTGAAGGTACACTTCTTGAGTTTGAGATGGAGATCAAGCTCCATCATTCATTCAAGAACATGTTTTGTTTGTTCTTCATGGGTCTTGTGGTCAGGGGAGAAGATGAGGAGGTTGTCCATGTAAATGATGAGCCATCTTTTGGCAATCATGTCACAGAAGGAGTCGTTCATAAACCATTGGAAGGTAGCGGGGGAGTTGGTAAGACCAAAGAACATGATGGTGGGTTCATAGAGGCCTTTGTGGGTCACAAAGGCAGCTTTCCACTGGTGACCATCTTTGATTCAGACATTGTTGTATTCTCATCAGATATTGAATTTGGTAAAGACCTTAGTGCCTCATAGTTTATCCATGAGGTTGGAGACAAGAGAGAGGGGGTAGGTGTCTTGGATGGTGTGTTCATTCAGGTACCAATAGTCCTGATAGGGACAAAGGTCACCATTCTTCTTTTTTACAAAGAAGAAGGGAGTGGCTTAGGAGGAGTTGGAAGGACAGATCTTCCCAGATGCGAGGTTCTCAGCAAGGAAGGCCTCAATGGCTTTCTGTTCATTGGGGGAAAGGGGATAGACTTTTCCTACTTTCAGGGTGAAAGTCTCGTCAAGGTTGATCTCATGGTCATAAGGACAAGAGAGAGGAACATGGTCTGTGGCTTCCTTGGAGAAGACAGGGGCGAACTGTTGGTACTCCAGAGGAAGGGTAGGTTTGGATTTAGCCTTTTCAGCTTCCATGGCAAGTTCAGTGGCAGTGGTTAGTTTGGCAATGAGAGGGGAGCTTCTGGGAATGAAACAGTTGTCATAATGAATGATTTGTTGGACAGCCCTATTGTCAAGGGCTTGATTGATGAATTGTTTCTCAGTTTCTCATTGGAGGTATCCTTTGAGGTGATAGTTTGAAACAGAGTCGATGTTAACATGATGAGGCTAGCAGGGGGGGTGGTTTGTAGTAAACAGAATCATGTCGTTTAGAGTTGGAGAAGTGGGATAGGTAGAGGTCTTGGGATTGGTCGGTGAATTCTTCAATGAGGAGGGCTTGGGTGGACCAATCAATGGTGGGGTTGGTGGATTTCAGCCAGGGAAGTCCAAGGATTAGATTTTGTTGGCCACAGGCCATAACACAGAAGGTTACTCAGTGGACAATCCCATTGAAGGAAGTGAAGAGTTCACAGGTGAACTTTATATCGCTGTTCTTGTTATGGGAAGAATTGGCATTTCTGGCACATAGAGGTTCTTTTAGTTTTGTAAGAGGAAGTCAGTGTTTTTTGACGAAGTCCCAGTCGATGCAGGAGATATCTGCACCGCTGTCTATGAGGGTAGAGGATTCGACAGTTTGAAGAGTGTGTGACTGTACAATGAGTTGAACTGGGATTTGCATAGATTTCATCGTAGATTGTACAGTTACAGCACACAAAAAGAGAGGGAAAGCCTGCATCGATTGGGTTTTCCTATGTAAAAATCCATGTTCAAAAAAGAAATCCTTCTGACATTTGCTTCATCATCATTCTCTTTGACCTCTTCGAGTTTAGGGAGAGTTTCTTTTTCTTTGGCTATCCATTGGACTTTCTTCTCAAATGGTTTCTTTGAGAAGGTGGTACAGGCATTGCTGAGGTGGCCTGGTTTTTGGCAGCAGAAGCAGAGTTTTTTTTTTGATGCATCTCTTTCTTTCATCAGGGGTGAGCTTAGACACTTTGATTATGTTGATGTCCATGGCGTTGGGGTCTTTAGGTTTGGAGGGGGAGGACATTGAGGAAAAGGAGTGGTAGATCGTCTGGTAGGGTTTGGAGCTTTGTCGAGCAATCTCATTGGCTCGCTCCCATTGAGTTTGGAAGTAAATGGCTTTGGTGTATCATTCAGTGATGGTGGAAGGGATGGTGTCCATGATCATGATTCTTTTCATGAGGGAGGGGGGAATTCCAGCAGAGAAGTACCCGATAAGGACATTCAGGTTGGTGATTCCTGCTCATCCAGTGTAGTTCTGGAACTCAGAGATATATTGGTTTAAAGAAGGGGAGTGTTACGGTTAAGGAGGAGACCCCTAATCAATTTCCTTCTACGTCTCCTCCTCCTCACCCACCGACTCCTACACCCTTGTCAGTTACCCCTCCTCACCATCTCAACCACCCCGGTACCATCTTATTTGCCTCCCTGTTCTCCAACCTCCGGGACTATCATATTCCTACCTCCACGTGGGCCGACCTCTTAGACGAATCCCTCTTCGAGGGGTGAGACTATTCCATCGGGACGGACATCTCCATCATCGCCTCCAGACATTCCCTTTCTCCACCGCCTTCGGTTATCCCCTTTTATCTATTGACTCTTACCTTACTCTTTCTGACTCATCCAGACACTGCCTCCTCTATAGCCTCTCTCGTGGCTATATGTATCTCCTTTTATATCTGGTCTGTTTATCTCACGTGCCTCATGACGCAACATGTCTCCTTCCCTTTATATCTTTAGGACTCCAATACCTGCCCTAAAGTCCTAGTATATATATTGGAGTGCCACCTGTATGCCTCTTTCTACTTAACCTTGATATACACTATTTCATGTACGGTCAAACTGTTCCTTGAGATCCCCTCCCTCGTGCCTCGCCTCTTCCGTGACTTCATCCTCCACTCTTCCAACTCTGGGCCAGTCCCAGTACTGCTAGCTATGCTAGGCTGTTCACACTTAACTCCTTCGTGGAGGTGACCAAGTGTAGGAATGAGACACGGTTCTATATGAACATGTACCATTGTTACTGGTCATAACAAAATATCAAGGTTACACCTTACTGGTGCTATCAAGCCCGAACTCCCTGGAGACTACCCGGTGGTAGTCTAGGTACCGATGTAGAGATCCTACATTACCTGAGCACACACAGGAGCCTTTTCACTACGGTCTGGCGCTCCTCCGACATTCGGAACTTCCGCTTCGTCTCAATACTTACTTCGGACTTCATCTCGAACAGTCCACACCCCTTTTATAGCTTTCCTACCTGCTTTCTGCGTTATATCTTGGTTC